>WEIS01058106.1:24454-59159 GCA_013389965.1 Todus mexicanus
GGGGGCCGGGGCCGGGACGGGGGTGGGGGGAGGCCCGAGGCCCTTCGCCCCGGGGCCAAGGTCGGTGCCTGCTGGGTGAGGCAGGGCCCTGGAGGAGCCGGGTCCAAGGCTGAAGGCGGCTGTGCTGTGCTGAGGGCACTCACGGGGTGTTGTGTCCCCGCAGAACGTCCTGGCTGGAGCGCTCTTTGGGCCCTGGACCGGGCTGGTGCTGTGCTCGGCCCTGACCTCTGTGGGAGCCACCTTCTGCTACCTGCTCTCGGACACGTTCGGAAAGCAGTTCGTTGTCTACTACTTCCCTGATAAAGTGGCTTTGCTGCAGAGAAAGGTGAGGACAGTCCTGGTCCTGCGGACAGCCAGCACACCTCCTGCGTGAGGCTGCCTTTTAGCTTGACAGGGAGAAGAATGAACACGTGCAGGGGATGCATCAGGTCACTCCAGGGCCTCCTTTAGCACCATCCAGGAGTTGGCTGCTCTCTTGGGAGCGAGTTTGCAAAGGGGGCGCACGGAAAATCCCAGCTCCAAAGGAAAATCAAAAGTTAGGTAATGGATTGGCTGAGAAGCCCCTGTGCTCCTGAGCTGCCTCCACCCATCCTGTGCTGCGTTGTACAGCTACAGGGGGTTCTGCTGTTGACTTCGTGATCTCTCGTACACATTAACTCCCATTTTCACCACTTGCACAGAAAGAACTGGCTCACCACTGGACTCCCATACATACTGAAAGTTGCTGCATTTCATCAGTTCTGGACAAGCATTACATTGCAGCATGTTAGAAGAAAAATTCACTTTAGTATCATGGATATTCAGCTGTTGCTGCTGCCTGAAAAGGAGAAATAATTTGGAATATTTCTCTTGGCAGGTAGAAGAGAATAGGAGCTGCTTATTTTTCTTCTTGTTGTTCCTGAGGCTGTTCCCCATGACACCAAACTGGTTTCTGAATCTCTCAGCTCCCATTTTAAACATCCCCGTGTCCCAGTTCTTCTTCTCTGTTCTCATCGGTAAGGCCCGGGGGGACTGTCTGGGCAGCGTGACTTGGGGAGATGGGGGCAGTGGGACCTCGCCTCTTGCCTCATCCCTGGGCTGTGGGTTGTGCTGAGCGACGGAGCAGCAGGGTCATAGGTGTGACTCTGCCTCCTTTAACTGTTTGCCTTCGTGCTGCCCTTACACTCAGATCTCGGAGCATTTTGCAAATATGCGCACGGCACCGATGCAGCAAAGTTTTGAATCGCACTGTTCTTTCCTTTTATGAACACAGACCCCTGTGTCTGGCCTTGGGCAGGGGCCTATTTGAGCTAATTTTACCAAGGGGGAATACTAACAGGCTGTTTTTGGCTCTGATTCTTTCAGGTCTTACACCATATAATTTCATCTGTGTGCAGACAGGAGCCATTCTGTCACAAATCACCTCTTTGGATGCCATCTTCTCCTGGGACACGCTGCTCAAACTGCTTGCGATGGCTGTGGTAGCATTGATACCAGGGACCCTCATCAAAAAATACAGCAAGAAGCACTTGAAGCTGGATGAAGACAAGCACGCTCAGTTACTCAATGGCAAAAAGAGCTTGTGATGGCTCAGGTGCCCCGAAAGTTGGGGGACTGTGTCACAAAAACTGCAGGTCTCTGTTCCTGTGGGTTATATTCTGCATGCTCTGTGCCACCATGGACCATTGCAGTTTTTAATCATTCCTCTTGCCTAAGAGGAGGTGTAAGGTTCTTACTTTTAATGAATGTTTAACTGTGCATGTATCTGCACGGAGAGCGCTGTGCAGGGGATTTGTGAACGCAAAGTTAATTTGCTTCTTTACTTTGAATCTGCCTCTATCTCCAGTGTGCCTGCGAGCTTTGCCAGCCCACTGCAAATGTATTCATAATGGGGGAAAAAAAATCAGAGTATCAGCATCTTGTGATGAAGGCAAATCAGGCGCCCTCCAGATCTTGAACACGGGCCAAATACTGCCCTCCCCATGGTCTCCCTACCAGCCCAAGTCCCAGCCTTCCCCTGGGCTCCTGCGCTTCCCACCATGTGCAGCTTTACGAGCCCAGCTAGTCTCAATGGCGAGAGCTGTTGCAGGTTTTCTGTCCAGCCTCGTCCCATGGCACTTGGGAGTCCACAGCGTGCAGGGCTGGGTCGAGCTTCACCAGCAGCTTTATTTTACCACTGCTCGAGTAGCAGCATTTTCCAGCTCTAGACAGGCCCTGCTCATCCTCCCACTCTCTCCAAATCTATACTTATTTCGCAGGTTTGGCCCAAAATGACGAACCGTGCACTTCTGTGCTGTTGGGTGCAGTAGTACAAGTATCAAGCTGAAAAATAAATAATGATGAATAAATAATGATGTTTCAGGGCCCCTGCACCTTCTGCAGGAGAGCTTCCACAGTTGTAGAATGTTCTTCCTTTGTCCTTCAGATGTGAAGTAAGCCCACCCTGCAGCAAAATCATTCAGGATTTGGGGCCAGCTATGAGCTGTGCAATACATACCGCTTATATGTCAGAACACAAGATTGCTTCTGAGGTCTGTCAGTGGCTGCTGCTGCCCATGAAGACTAAAGGGGTGGGGGAAAGGAATGGATGTGCGTGGCTGATTTGTCCTTGAGAAGCCCATTTTTGCTCATGTGTAAGTAGAAAGTTTCCAAATAAGCAGGTAGGCAGTGTCCCAGCTGCTGGAGAACAATAGCTCCCAGCGTTGATACTGCACTCCTGGGCTTTGGGTATTTGCACCTCCTTGCTCTACTCCATGAGTTTGTTCTCCACTCAGAGGCTAAAGTACAACTCTCTGGCCTAGAAGAGGGCATATAGGAGACCCTGGAACACTTGGGAAGTTGACAGCGTGAATGCTTCATCCATTTTGGCACCTTCCCCACCAGCACGGTTGGAACTGAGTAGGACAGCAAGGTTCCCAGGATAAGAAGATGTGGTTGCAGGTTCAACCCCCAGCTCACGCTGCAAAAATCAGTATCAATCTTTAGGGACACATGGGTGCTTGGTAGGCTACTTGTGTTCGACCCAGCCTCTGCCCTGCTACTTGGAGCTCCCAGTAGTTCCAGTTCAGCTGTGTTCAGAGAAAGGTAACAACAAGGTGCTCACTGACATCGTGTTAGTTATTAAAAGGGTTCATGACATTATCCCAAAGTACACGAGAAACCATTCCCAGATCACCAGACCAGCCTGAGAAGCATTGAAGTACACTGGCTTTTTATTCCATGCATTGTTTGCTTTGATAGTCATTCTTGTTTCCATCACTGTACACTGTTCAATACAAAAAAAATCAAGTTTGTATCAGGAATCCGCAGAGCAGGGAGGAGAGAGATGAACACTACTGGACAGGGCCAAGATGAAATGGTTACTTAACACGACAGTGGGGAAGGCAACATTCAGCTCTGGGAGAAAATCTAGGCTAGTGTTCAGGAGCTGTCAGCAGCCACGAGAACTGGATCAGGGTAGTCAGGATGCTGAAAAGGGAACCCACGGTTTACTTCTGTCCTGCAAATGCAGCGTTACTGCGAGGAGGAAGCAGCCCAGTTGGTGCCTCTCAGCCCTGGGCCCTGCTAGAAGAGAAAGCGTGAGAAACCGCAGCAGAGGCGCCCATACAGCGACAAGGAGATGACGCCTACGGGCAGTTCTGGGGAGGTTTCACTAAGGGAAATGTCTGTATAATCCCCTGCAGAACTGACAGCAACTATCCCAGGAGCGCGGGGGCCTGCTGAGCCACCCCTGCCCACACACAGCCGAGGGCACGAGATGTGTGAGCAGGGGCAGGCTGGGGTTACAGCTCCACAGGTACAGGGTTACGCGTTTAGCAAAGGCGGGCAGCCCTAGTGGCAGTCCCAGAGGGACGCTGCATAGTAGGCAGCAATTAGGAGGAGCAATGCTGGACCGTAACAACATGGGCGTGTAAAGAAACTAGAGCTACGTGTGGCAGCAGGCAACCAAAAGGGTTCAGCTCTGCTTTTCCTGGCTGCAGAATGGGCCAGCACGTCCCCAGGCAAGGACGGAGAGGAATCAGCACACACCCGGGACAGCTGGCCCAGAAGGGTCCCAAAATCCCACACATGAAGGCTTCTACACTTCTCCGCAAGCCCAGAGGAGCTTCCTCACGTGGTGCAGGAGCTCTAAGCAGAGGCCACAGCTACCAAAACCCCTCTGGGGCATTTGGTTATGGGTTGAATCACCACAGAGTGAAGTCCCTGCACAGAGACGCTGACAGGCCTGAGCCAGAGGCAGCTCTGCTTTGGGGCTGTTGTAGGGCTGCCCTAGGACACTAGTGCTGCCCATAGGCAGTGGGCACTGCAGGGCTGTGGACGGAGTTGACATCGCACTGCCCACAGGTAGCAAACAGCCCTGCCCGTGGGAGCTCAGGAAGCCTGCCAGATCTGAGTGGCAGAGTCTCTTCAGGAGCGCAAGGCCTGGCATCCTCTGCTGTGGGGGAGATTTGGTGGTAGTTCTCAACCTCTCCTTATGCAATAGTTTGGTCTTGCTCTTGTTGTGCGTATGATAGGTGCACACAGTTCTCCACTGCTAAATTCCTGCACCCTGGCCTGCAGCCTCCTGAGTAACCATCTGCACCACCTGTTCCACACCAAAAGCCCTCTCACACTGTGACAGCAAAGCCATCTCTGACCCTGCCACCTCCTCCTACTGCTGGCCGAGAGACAGAGAACATTTGGGAGGAGAAATGAGGGATGGGAAGAGAGAGGAAACACAGAACAAGCCAGAAAAGAGCTTCACTCCCCTCTGCATTCTACCTCCACCCAGAGCTGAGTATTGCTGCTGCAGGAAGGGGTGAGCTGGTCACTCCTTCTCCTCTCCAGCAGCCTGTTTGGTCCTGCACGGGTGATCCATGATATGGATCCATTGCTGGCCACTCCTGATCTCGTACCCACTGCCTGGAGCAATTGCATTCCTCTCCACTTGTCCATTTGGATGCTCTTGCCAGGGGATCTTGTGACGGTTACTCACTTGGCGATCAATTCATAAGCCACTCACTCCCTGATCACCATCATTCCCCACCAGCTCAGAGGCTGCGAACTCCACCAGCAACACAAGCAAATTGCAGCATCGACCATGAGGAGTATCACAGGGCTCATGGGGCTGACTGCATCCATCCCTCTCAGATCAGTCTTGACAGGTTCTCTGCCCCGGTATAACAGCATCCTTGGAAACCACGAGAGGCAGCAACTACTGACAGCTGCTGAGACCAGCTCTGCTCCCATCCCCCCCAGCGACCAGGGAGAAGGTAACATCACATAAACAGATAACAATTGTGCTAGCGGTGAAGCCAACCTTCTGATCTACAGAAATTATAATAAATAATAAAATAACATCATAACTTAAGATCTGTGTGTAGTCCAGCTACAAAAATTTAAAAATATGGGATAATTTAACTCATACAATACTGCTCTCTGTATAAGTAAGACATTTTCCTTCATTTTGCCATGAGGCTATAAATTACCACAGTTGAATTCAAACCAATATTTTAACATAAAATGTAAACAAACAAAGCAACAGAAGTACCTGTCCATGGTCCATTCCTGCCGTTCATCTCAGGCTGGTGTGCCAGTCTGCAGAGCAGCACCCAGCAGAGCCAGCCAGCACCCTAGAAAGGGCAGAGTGAAAGCTCTTGCAGGGGGACATCAACTAAGGGAGGGAGGAGCAGGGGGGGGGAACGTGCTCTATCGTTTTGTTCTCTTTAAATATTTATTTAGAAGAGTAGTGTTTGAAGGGAAGGCACTATGAGTTCTATCAGAAAACAAATTTTTCTCATCTGCCAATGCCTCGGCCTGTCACATACCGGTACTATCCTCACTTTCACCTGCAGAGTTTCAGCTTGAAGGAGAAACAGAGGCCTCAGGGTACACCTGAGACACAGCCGTGCCACAGCCACCATCAAGATGCCCTGTGCAACCTGTTTTGCACAAAGCCTGACATGAAGGGCAGGCAGCTGTTAATGCTTTCAAAAATGTACAGTGAATAAGGAGACAGAGCAGGGCTGATGCTCTTCTCTAGACCAGTGATTCCCAGTCTTCCCCCTCAACACACAGCTCTCTGCTGGTTATCGATGCTGTTGTAGGTGAGAGACTGCTTCTCCGAGTCCAGTACAGGCATCTCCAGTTTCCTCCCCAGAAGAGTGCTCAGGCTCTCCAGAATGTGCTTTCCACGGTTTGCAAGTTCTTGCTTTTCCAACACTGATTTGATTGATTTCTTTGACTGACTGAAACAGACAGGAGGTAAGAGGAGGAAGTAAACTGGGAAATGGCGCACTGCATCTGAAGAAGGTTTTCCTGCTCAACTGGAGATCGACACTGCCAGAGTGAAGCAAGGACGATGTTAAGAAGTGCTCTGATACCAATTCTGGAGAGGACGAGGTTAGAATACATTTGCAGGATCTCACAACAAAACGCTGATTAAAAAAAGAAACTAAAAATCCTTAAAACCCACTATTACATTCCTGGGGATGTATTAACTCAGAAGACCCTGGATGTTAGCACCTCAGTACCAATTTTCTCCAGGAACATGTCCACCTTCTGATTAAAAATGACCCAGCTGGTTATACTGAATTTGCTTTGTTCACAGGTTACCCTACGGTAAGGTCTTTTTTTACACTTCCTCATTTGATAAGACTGAGTGGTTTAGTTTTCTTGATCTGTTCTCCAATCTTCAGGGCCACGAGGCCTGGTCCCCTGTGAAAGCAGCAAGAGAATCCCCCCGTGTTTGTACACAAAGCTGTCCAGGCAGGACTCCCAGGATGTTTCTCTGTTATGTGCTTGCTTTCTGAACTTTTTTTTTTTTTTGCAACAAGTCTGTGTGTCTATAAATACAATCCACTCTTTACAGTAAAAAGTGTTAAAATGTCAAAAAAATAAATATCCATGTTACAGTAACTAGATTATTCAATAAAATACATCCCTGCCATTCTTGATTGAAATGCTCAAAGAGAATTAATTTCATTTGGACATTTTCCAGAGATTCGGGTTATTGCAAATCACTCCTGGGGTGGGAAGGAGAAGCATCTTCTCTTCCTGTAAAGTGTGATGAAGGGGAATGAAGTGGAATCTCAGGGAAATCAAAATGCCAGTATCAGGAAGCTTTGGGGGAGATCTGTATTACCAAGTAGCAGAGCTGCAGGGCTTATTGGTCCTGACCGTGGCATCAGAACACTCCCCTTCAGAAGAGTCACAGTCTGATTCTCCAAACTGTGCTGGGTTCTGCAAAGCAAAAAGAAAGGGGGAGACATGAGCAACATTCCCGTACTACAGATCAACCACACCACTCCGGTCTGTAACAGCAGACAGACAAAGATCACTACCAGTGGAGATGGAGAGATTGGCAGCACAAAGGAGACAGCAACAGCACACAATCATCCCTTATCACTTGTCTTCCCTCAATGAGAAGACAGCAGAAAAATATCTCATCAGAGCACTACCAAACACGGAGTTATGAGAAGATGGCTCAGTAGGCTCTGCCCTACCCCTCCCAAACACTTGGATGACAGTGAAAGGAAGAAAATCATTCCAGCTTTGTCAGCAAGGCTGCTGGTGGGTAAGTTTGAGGCAGACAGTTTACATCCATTTTACTTCATTATCTACTTAATCTGCTATTTTTTATCCCACTTACTGCAACTGCAAATCTGATGGGCTTCCAATATCACACTCATCTTGACTGGTAAATTACGTTCAACTCTCTTTGTGCTACTTTCCCCCATGTAGTCATCTGGTCAAGTATGAGAAAGACTGGGTATTTAAGCAGTTGCTTTGCTGTAGCACATCTACCACAGCATTTCCTAGGCAGTCATCCAACTTTCTGGCCCTTGGATTCCTTCTTTCCATAACTTTTTTTTTTATATATATACTCAATAGAAGGAAGAGGGGACAACTAAACCGACAACTCACCTCACAGCTGTGTTCATCTGTGCAAAGTTTGCCCAGAGACATCTGAGTCTTGACTCTCCGCACAGCGCACTCTTTGTCTGAAAGCCCATCAGACTGAGTGGAGATTTCAATGGGGATCTCCGGAGTCTGGGACAACATGTCCTCCAGCTTCTCAGCCAGCTCATCTTCCAGCTTGGCGGCCAGCTCATCTGGGCTGTTCGAATGATCGCTTGTGTTCCCCTCCTCTCCATCTGACACAGAGAAATTCTCCGAGCTGAAGGTTGAGTAGGACTGGCAGCTACTAATGCAGCGGTGAGGTCTGCAAACCAGGAGAGTAGTTCAGCTTGTATCAGTGCCTCTGATTGCAGAGAAAAAGCAATTCCACGGGTGCTACCTTCAGCTAGTCTGCTACAACCAGCCTCAACACGCTCTGCTCATGGTGCCCACTCAGCCCTGGGTAATAAGCTTGTCCCCAGGAGCCCATGGCCAGCTAGAGACGTTAGAGCTTCTCAGTGGACTCGCTTCTGCGCGCGCTCTCACTGCAGAGTAAGAATCAGCTGCCAAATCACCGCAGCGTGACAATTCAAACATAAGGAACTCTGTTTCTGACACGTAGCGAGGGTACCAGCGAGCTTTCTTTCAAGACACATACCACAGTCAACACCCTCACATTAGTACTGCAGCGAATGCAGAGTGGCTGCTCCATCTTTACATAGGTTCCCCCAGTAAGCCTCTCACCTCCCTTTCCAAAGCATGCAATGCAGAGCAGATTTTTTGCACCTGTACTTTAGTTGGCATCTTCAGCACAAGAAGAACAGGGCTAGCTCACGGCACAGCCAGCCCGGGCAGCACAATCCTGCCCTCCCAAGCAGCTACCGCTCAGGCACAGTGCATGCAATACTGCCTGGTTGCTTCTCCACACTGGGATTATTCCTTCCAAAAATGTCTGCATGAAGGAGGTCCTATCCCTGGAAAAGGCTTTACATCAGCTCTCCAAGAGCCTCTTCCCACCCTAAGAACACATCTC
The DNA here is from genome assembly GCA_013389965.1 of Todus mexicanus. Taxonomy (NCBI): domain Eukaryota; kingdom Metazoa; phylum Chordata; class Aves; order Coraciiformes; family Todidae; genus Todus; species Todus mexicanus. Next base: position 33,345 of record WEIS01058106.1, read on the forward strand.
CATCTGAGTCATAACTGATCTGCAAGGCTGGCAGCAATAGCTCTGCAATGTGTTGAGCTGCCTTTCACATCTTGGAGCTATGGAAATCTACCACTGCTTGAATGATTTAGTTCAAGATCTGCATCTTTAAATTCATGTGTTCTTATTCGGTCTTGTCTGCTACATGTTCATACTAGCTGATCTGCCCTGGAACATGTTTTTCTTTAACAGTTCTTTTTCCCAAAGAAAGGCTGCACTGTAGGATTCAAGCTAATTCAACAGGGAATATCTGTACCCAGCAGTGATCCCAACAGTCAGGCTAGAATTTAGGTGTGTGCACTCAAAAAATAAGCTCACAGTTACTTCAGTGTGGAAATCGCCTCATGCCAAGATTCAATAGTAACCGTACAAAATATCAGTTGACAGAACATGCCAGGAGACCCACAATAGGTCATCACATTGAATTCAGGAGAGGCAATTTGTCTTCCACATCAGTAAATCACAGAAGAAGGAACACTCACACAAGAACCATATGTGTCAGAACACTCATCTTGTCCAGTGTTCTGTCTCCAATCCTATGCACGAGGAAGTAATCTGAGAAAAGTATGAGAGCAGATAGAGCCTGATTTCTCCTGGCATATCTTCCTGGTTTGTACCATTCCACAAATCACTTTTAAGCTGAAGATCAAACCTGGTTAACAGTGCTTAACAACCACTGAGGATCTATACACATATGAATTTTAATGTTTTGATTTCCACAGCACACCTTGACAATGAGCTCGACACTTGAAAGCATTTTGGATGGAAAAGGCACTTCCTTTTGTTCATTTTAATCCTCCTGTAGGCTTCACTAGGTGGGTCCCTAACAAGAACACGAGGAATCATTCCTTGTCTTCTTTTTCCACATAACTCACAATTTCATGCACCTCTAGTATTGTTTCTCTTCCTGCTAGACAAACATTTCTCATGGACTTAATCTCTTCTACAGAAACCATCTCTAACTACTCTTGCCACACTTCTCAGCACCTTTGCAAATTTTACCATGGTCTCCGAGCTGGGGAAATGAAGGTGGCACGCAGGACTTAAGCTGCAGGGTTGCCACAGATACATACAACAGCAGGCAAGTTTTTCTTTTCTTCTCTGCTCCTTTCCTAACAACCTTCAACCTGCTTGCCCACTGGATCACTCCTGCACTTCAAGCAGCTGCTTTCATAAAGCTATAGCACCAATTCCATGATGTCTTTCCTGAGCACAGCAGGCTTTTTCCTATAAACCCTGCTGAAGACTTAGGTAGGAACTCTCCACTCGAGTCTTATTTTACAGGTGACACCATCGAATTTGATTTGCCATGTTGTCACACAGTTCTTCAACCCTATTTGAATTCAGCTACAAAGGTCCTGGAGTCTGCCCCACTGCAGCAACAGTTAATAAACAACATCTGAAAGAGTTCACAAAGGGTGCCAACATCAGGCAAGCCTGATTCTGGTGAAACAGATGCAGCAGGTTGTTTATATTGGCTGAATAACGTTACCAAGTGTGATCAAATTGTGCTACAAATGGCCTGCTGCAGAAAAGCTGTGTGAGACACAACCTCTCGGGACAGGCAGAAAACAGTGAGTGAACACGAGGGATCAGCTGAGGGTGGATAAGAAGCATTGAACGCGATTCTGTTCTTTTACCAACACTTTCCATAGTTTCAATGCTGGTGTGCAGCTGCTATGACAATTCTCCTGAGCTTTGTCCCACCAAAGAGAGATTAGAGTGAATTCACCTTTTACCTTTGTCTACGAGGAAACTCCACTTCACTGTCTACTTCACCCTCTTCCTCTTCAGAAGAGTCATCACCGCTCTGGCAGAAAGCAAGGACAAGAATGGTGTCACATTTATGAAAGAACATGCAGCTACATGGTTGCCCCTTAAACCTCCAGGACAAAGTCACTGTGTCAATGGGCTGCAACAAGCTAGACAAGAAAATAATGCACGTATCCACGAAAATGTCTCAGACATCTTCTTACCAGAAGACTATTTTAGGCAGGCTTTGATATGGAGTGATTGACTTTGAAATACACTGGAGTACTTTTGCAGGCACCAAGTACATAACGTTCCAGATTTTTTACGGAAGCAAATCAAGTAATTAGGATCATACTGAAATCTACATAAATTATTGAGCTGATCTGGCACTCTTCGCTTTATGACTTCAATCCTCTTCTACACGAGCCCATCACAGAGCAGGATGGGGGGTGACACAAACTGTGCTGATAAGTTTCACCAACTAGAAGCACAGAGCCTTTTATTCTCCCTTTCCCATCCAAATCCACTCCCTGCACTCTCAGTTATTACAGCCTCCTTCTGTCCTATCCAACATGCCTACCTCTCGTTCAGACTCGGCTTCTGTCTCATCCCATACCCTTGTAATACAAGGTCCTCCTCCCTTCTTTCTGGACCCAAACAAAACTCTTGGTCTGGTAGTCATCCTCTTTTCATTCACTTTTTCACCCAGGCCCAGTTTTCCTCCTCTTTAAACTCAAACTGGTTCCTACTTCTCTCACCACCTGGATGGAATTCAGAAGAACTGTCTCTATACAGTTGTGCTATAACATCATTCTGATTCATGCAAAATCTTCACAAAATGCATGCCAACTAAGCCTTTCAGTCAAGGGGGACAGTTTCTGGCAGGTGCAGCAAAAGGCATGTCCCCAGGACCACGGCAAATGATGAATTTCTACTCCAAGGCACAGCAGTGCTACAGATTCTCAATTAAACTGTTGTATGATATTTAACACCACCAAAAAAATGCATTTACCCCTTCCTTTGTTTTGGAAAGGGCTCAAAAACATTTTGAGCCTGTTTCAACAAAAAAAATTCAGCAGACCAAGTTTCAGCTCAAATGAAAGCCAGCCAAGTAGCAGACACAGGCCCCACACAAACCATATTTGCCAACCATCATTATTAGCGCTGTGCTCCAATATGCCTACAGTACTTCTCAGTAAAACTGACTTTAAAAGTATGTCCAGATCCCAAAGCAGAGTTTGGATAGGTGTGATTTCTTGAAGATAAAATTGTGCATGTAACTCTCCTGCTATGTGCGCAGAGAACACATCCAGACACCAACGTATGCTCCACGCCTTTTGGTGAAGAGGGAAAAGAGGAGCACAATTCTGTTTGTTTTTTCAAATCACTGTGCTTTGTCCTTACCTTTTGAAGGGGTCTTGCTTTGCAAGGTAGCACTGAAGAAGCCATGTGCTGGGGAGTGCCTAGGGCGGATGCCGACTTACAGTTGCTGAAGTCCTCTTCCTCCATCTTCTCAATGAACTGCGCATTGTCGTATAGGGAAATGGATGTTGGTGACTGAGAATGGCTCACCCCAGTGTCAACAGATGACATCTGTACCTGACCACTGTCCTCTTCCCTGCACTGGAGACAGGAATCATATGGATCCGTTTTGCAACACTCCCAATGATCAGCTTTGCTTTCTTTGCTCTCCAGATTCCTTCGGCAGTCTGCCTCCATGGCAGTGGAGATAAGGTCAGGGCTGGAACCAGACATCCGCCTCTGCGCGTGGTTACTGAGAGGGCTCCGCAGCGCTGCTGCAGGGCCAAAGTACCTTAAGTTGTTTGCACAGTTAGCAATATCTTGTCCGTGGGCATGAAGCCGTGAGTGATGGCCATGGGGATGGCTGTGGCCAGGTTGCTGTGGTAGGCCAGGGTGATGAGAATGATTATGAGGTGGGGGTGCATCATCTTGCACTGGCTGGTTTTTCAAGATCCCTGCAAAATCATTGTAGCTGCCTTTGCTGTTCCCTCGGCGGTGACGTGGCTTACTGCGGTAGCGGCTTTTGCCACTCAGTGTTGACATTTTGGGACTTCCTGAGACTGGTGAGCCAGTGGATGCTGCTTCTGTGCTGGGTATGCCCTCTGACTTCAGTAGATCTGGCCTGAGAGACAACAGCAGAATTTACACATTAAAGCACAAACTAAGAAATGACATCAGCTCAGGGCCAGGATGAAGAGGCAGCTGTAGCCATAAGCACACTCTGCTTTCTAAACTACAGGCTTCCCTCCCCTTCAGCTGTTTGACTTTTGCATTTAGTTCCTTTTGATCCTCTCAACTCAATGTCCTTTCTGTTCAGCCCATCATGCTCTGCAAGCCTTTCTCGCTGTTTTTTCCAATATCTGCCACGTATTCTTCTTTTTCTGCTCTTATTTAGATGTTCTGCTCCCGAAATAGCTCCCTCCTAAGACCTTGGTGTAGGGCATGTCTCTTACTACGTGTGCATACAATGCTCAACGCAATAGGGTCCCAATCTGCTGATGGTTATCAGACTGCTCATTTCAGAAGCACATGCGGGTATTAATTCAGAAGTGATTACTGACTGTTAATCAGGACTCTCTCTAACTCCCGGAAATCTCAGAAAATGGAAGAATAAAACAGACAGCTCCTCTGAAAAAAATAAAATAAAATCCCACTTTCTGAAAGTCATGGAGAAGAGAAATAGCTGAAAGGACAGTATGAATTCCCAAATCTCAAATCCCAATTTAATTTTGCAATGATGAATTCATCCTCCCTGAGGACTGGCTGATTTCCAGTCCCTCACCCTGCTTATTACAATTCAAGTCAACAATAATCTAACTGCTCTTTGCTTGGACACATATTAGATACCTCCTGTCAAAGCATCATCATCTGTGAAAAAAAAAAAAATCAATGGACCAGACAGTTCCAGAAAGCTGCCCAGGCAAAAGGGATAATTAAACAGTTGTGGTTCTGACGATAAGACCAGGCCCAAGAATGAATATCCCTGTGGCCTGTCCTGTGTTGTCATCAGTATCAAAAGTAAGCTGTCTGCTCATCTCAGTGGGGATCTATTGCTGGTTCCTAGCACAGAACCAGGGTCTTACTTCTTACCGTTTAGTCTGGCTGCCTGGTTTATGGGAGACCCCTTTCCTCTTCATCAGCTTTTCCACTGTATTGGGGTGGATTATTGGTCTGACCGGGTGGCGTTTGTAAGTCCCAGGGTATTTCTTTTCCACTGCTTGTTCCCTCCTGAAACATTGAGGAAGGGGAAAATAAATAAATAAATAAAAAAATCAACAGATCAGTTCTTTCTTATCCAACTGCAGCTCCTGCTGGACAGAACCACAGCTCCACTGTGCACACTCTGTGCTCCTGCTCCTCAGCTATGGCTGGGTGCAAGACAACGTGTGTTCTGGGAAAGGACATCATCATTTTCTAAATTCTCTCTGCAGAGATTAGGCAGTTGGAATAGGGCCCTGGTGCAGTCCAGAAACAGAACTGCTTTCTGCTTTACAAAAGGGCCAAAGGATGCCAATATCAAATGGGAAAGGTGCCTGTCTCCCAGTCAGTAAACACTGGGTAAAGAAATGTGCACTAAGTGGTCTGCAGTAATCTCCTGTTAAAGGACCTTTCTCTGCTTGATAGCTCTTTCTTTACCCTGGATTTTTGTCAGGGGACTCTAAATCTACAACTATCACTATGCAGTTTAGAAATGAAGTACTGGGGGTTTTCCCTCCTGTATGCATATTGCCACATGCACAGCATGCCGCTATGCCCGGATACATACTTTATGAGCTCCTTCTCACGGACCTCCAGCTGCAGCATAATAGCACTGAGCTCCATGTATAAGTTATTGGCTCGCTCCAGTTTCCTCTCATAGTGTTCGCGGATATCCAGCGCATGTCTGAAAAACAGAGAAGTCATTATTCTACAATCTGATGTCCATGGATCAAGACAGGAGAGTAACAAAAAGTACAGGTGCTTTAGGAAAAAGCCTTCTAAAGTCAAATTTGACAGTTACATTGCAGTGAACCCCAGATGGAACTAACAGCAAATGACGATTAAGATCTTGTTACAGAAATGAATAATAATATGATCTAGAAAGTGTTTAACAGTCTTGAAAGAGCAGCAACATTTCTCACTAGGGAAGCTGCAAATGCCTCATATGCATCCACAAGCCCTTTGGCCAAGCCCTAATCACCCTGTTTGCACAAACAGACTAGGTCAGCTTCTAAAGAAACAAGAGAAGTCATCCGTTTGCATTTTATAAAAAGCAATATGCCTCTACAGCTGTAGCATAGCTGCAGAAGACATCTTGAAGCACAGCTGAAAGATGTGACCATCAGAAGCTCCCCAGGGCTAGGGAACACAACTACAATTACTGATCAACAACTACATCAAACTGGCTGGACAAGGCTTCCTTTGGTTTCTCAGATTTGACGCAGAACTGCTACTTGCTGCTTTCTGGGTCTCTGTCAAAACTACATTTGCAAATTTGTATCACAGAAGACAACATTTTCTTAAATTAACACTATGCATTCAGAAGTTGGTCTAAGGTTCAAAATGAATTTCAGTGAGCTGATAGTGTGTTCACTTCTCTGGAAATAACTAATCCAAAAAAAGTATCAGGGCAGCAAAAGCCCACAGCAAGCTGCAAGGTGTATTTTCCCCTGAGATGGATACACCCACTTCAGGGCTGTTATCACAAACACCAAAACTAGGGCAGAAATATTCCCTGGTAAGCACACAAGTCTATCGCCCTCCTGCCTGGTGCAAACTGTTCAGACTGCCCAAGAGCAGGGACAGTTTCTGCTGTTTCTCTCTCTTGCTTTCCCTCAGTCACGCAGTGCTAAAAGTCTAGGACATGCCTGGGGGAACTTTGTGAGTTTCTGGACTCACAAGGAATTTAGGCTGCCTGAATTTATGCCACCAGGAACACTGAGTCCTCAGCACAAGAGGAGTATGAAAACAGGCAGGGGCTGGAGAACATGTCCTGAGAACAGTAGCTGAGGGAGCTGGGCTCATTTAGCTGGAGAAGAGAAGACAGGAAAGGAAAAGTGAGCATAAAACACTGTCAACAGACCTCAGTTCTTCTCTTCGACGACGAATCAATTCTTCATCTAGCCGGTGGATACAAGTTCCTTCACTTTTAATTTTCTCAAAATGTTTCTTCACTTCTTCTCTCCATTCAGCCTAGGGAAGCAATTTACTCTCAGGTATTTACAAAGGATTGGGATCCTGGTTGCACCAAAGAAAAACTCTTGGGCAACACGATTTGTGTCTGCGGAAGATTACAGGTTTAGATTGAAAACGTATTTCTGCTAGCTGAGTTATTTTGGTAACAACATTGCAGCATGTTTGATTTCAGCATTTTCAGATGGCATTTCCAATTTCGTGCTCTGATTAGATCAGTTAAAACATATATGCATTTTCTAAAAAATATTTTTTTAAATTCCTAAAGCTCTTTTCATCTCAAGACAATATTTTCTTTCTTTTTGGCATTTAGATCTTCCCTGAAAGTCCCAAAGTCCTTTCACTGCCCTGCAACAGCTCTTTGCCCTGCTGGCTGCCCTGCTCGTCTTCACTTATAAATGCAATGGTTCCGCTCTCAGCAATCGCGTGGTCTTCTGTACAATGGCACTAGGAGAACAGCTGGGAGCAGAACATCTACAGTCAGCAGTCTCAGGGAGAAGTGAATGAGACAACACTGAGTTTCTGACTGAAGTCAGCAGATGTCTCAGTTTGTGAAAGCTTGGGTAAAAGATTTTAAAATAGCCATCAGTTTGCTTCTCCCCAGAAATTATACAGAAATCATGGATCCAGACTTTCGCCGTACTTGATGCAGCCTCCAAAATCAGATCCTTGGAGCTAACCCTAGTACTTACGGGCTACAGCCATTCTCCAGTTACCTGTGATTTGAAATAGGTTTCCTGAGGAGTAGCCAGCACGTCTGCAGATGCGATATCCAGGTGCATCAGTGTCTGCCGGAAGGACGGACGATTCCGGGGCTTGCTCTGCCTGAAGCAAAACAGACAAACACTCAAGCATGAGATGAGGTTACCATTGCTAGCTTCTACTCCCTGAAAGGGTTCCTCACTAGAACACATGCTCTAAATCATACACCTGATACATTAGAGCAAATGAGATTTTCTGGTTTTCTCTTTCACTGAATATGAGTTTATTGTGCAAGAGTTATTTTGTATTCAGTTACTGATTTCTGATGATCTACTTTGAAGAAATAAGAGACGAACACCACTTAAAAAACAAAAATGTGATTGCAAAGTGAAAGGTAGGATACAAGCTGAAACTATTCCTAATTCATTTGTCAAGAAGAAACAGATCTCTTAAAGAAACAGATTGTTTCTTTAATTTCCAAATTTTATAATGGGAATACTCAATCTGGTAGAAATGAAAATTTACATTCAACAAAACGGTGTCTATAAACACCAAGCATATCTATGTGGCCACACAGTACATGCCTGAGCCTACCTTATATTGCAATGCACTGAACACTTCTGTAATACCCCATTCAAGTGAAAACCAATTGTATCTGAGAGACTGAACCCACCAGACTGGCTGCAAGGAAGGATTCAGTGCTCATGACAAAACCAACCAGCTTCTTCAGCCCCTTCTCCCATACAAACCACATCTTCCCACTAGGTGGGGATACAAGTGTATGTACCCGATGCTCAGAGCCACACAAACCGCAGCCATGCGCAGAGATGCACTGGCAGAGCGTGTCTCCCATAGACACAGTAACAGCAGGACCTGCTGCAGTTCAGGGGCAGAGGGGGTAAACAGCCACTTGAAAGGATCCATAGATGCTCTGGCCTGTTTTTCCCCTTGTGCCATCGAGAGGATGGCTGGTAAAACTCAGAGTGGGAAAACGCTGGAAGCCCACTTAGACTCTGTGTCAAGATGCAGTTACAAAGACAAAGCATTAATGCAGAACGCCAGACAAAGAATTTCAACTCCATCTGGCATGTGGAGGAAACTGAAAGCATTTTCCATAGCTATACCTGTAAAACCCTGGTTTCATACAGAAAAATCGAATTTCTCTTTGGACAGTTTAAAGACCAGTCACCCACAAGGAGTTTTCAGAGGAAAAGATCATCTCCTCTCACTCTGCAGCAAGCCTCACAAAATTTTACCCCTACTTTCCTTCCAGCCCCTTTTCTCTTCCCACAGAGCTACCTTTTATCACTTACTTCACTACAACAAAGCAAACACCTCTGTGAAGGCTACTGAAGATGATCTTCATGCTGCCTGCTCCTGATTCACACTGGTCAAGCAACTCATGAGTAACTGTCACCCTGCTTGGGGCTCCCATCAAGCTCTACTATCCCCAACCTGTCTCCTATTCAACCCCACTCCCCTCACTAGCCTGTCTCAACAGTGTCTGCCCATTCTCTCCGCTGCCTGCTCCACCCAGCAAACCAGACAGGTTTCTTCCTACTTCCTCTAAGCATCAAATGTCCTCTGGGGCCCCGCCTGCTGCCACAAGGAAGCAGAATGTTCAATGTTAAAACTTACTGCTCTCATGACGAGTATGAGAGTATTTAAAAGCCCTCTGGCTCTGAGCTCAACTCCGACTCTGCTTTCATTGGTTTTACTGGGAGTCCAGCAAGAGCTGAGATCCAGCCCAGTGTGGGGTTCAGGCTCTTACCAGGTCTGCTTCATGAGGATTTTGAAGCCATCCGGGCAGGTGGATGGGACGGGCAGGTGCAGGCTGTTACTGCCCACTCCCCAGATGATGGCTGAAGAGTCCACATCCTTGTAGGGAATCTCTCCTGTAAGCAGCTCCCACAAAACTACCCCAAACGACCTGATGGAGAAATAAAACAGGATAAAAGCTTCTGTGTGCATTCAAGTTAACAGAAACATCTAGAGCTTGAAAAAATCCACACTGTTTTTTTTTGGCAGAACAGGGTCTGTCCAATCTGAAATTGCAAGGAGGTGCAACAGCGTTTACAGACTGGTTTTTAACTCACACTAGCTATTTCGCACACCAAGTAACTTTTCCTCCTCTGCCCCAGCATTGGGCTGACACAAAATCACACTGGTTTTCATCCACCTTTTCCTACTTCTTAGTGAGATTTTTTAAATCCTGAAAGCACATTTTCTGTATAGATTAAATCTTTTCCCTGTTAAATGAGCAGGTAAGTTAGCTTCTCTGAGACAGACTTTTGACTTGTTCTTTGGAAAGAACATATCCATCTACTACTGGACAGAGAGAATTGGTGTCTTACAGAGACAACACAACAAAGCTTTTGTGGGGTTTGTTTGCAGTTCATTTAACTTTCTTTTTTTTAGCCAAAACCTCCCTCTGCTCTTATGTGCACTCAGAGGTAAGAGTTTCGCAGATTTGAGACTCAGTTCTACAACTACTGCAACATAGAAATTAAGAAACAAATGCAACGTGTGTGTCAGTATGGAAAGCCCATGCAGTCTCATCTGGTATTTCTTTTGTGATGAAGAAAGAAAGGCTAAACAAAGAAAAAATTAGGAGAACTCTGCCTAGAAAACGACTGCCTGTTACAAGAAACAAAAGATACAGGTAAGAAAATTCACTTTTCTTGTTTTCCTTACTGTATGATCAGTAAGGACCTAAACCTTACTTTATAACAGCAAACACTTGATTTATTTACAATCTTCACCTGGTCAAACACCAAAGAAATATCGATATCAATACCTCAATACAGAGGTAATCAATATGCTGCTGAGAACTAACAGCACTCTTTCTGCACATTAATAACCAGGCTGTGAAACGAGGTGAGGTACAACCGTCTCCATTAAAAGCCAGACGTATCACTTTACTCGCATGCCCCATCCATCTGTGGGACACCAACCCTGCCAAGCTTGCTGGCAAGTCAAGCCAGGTGAAAAGTGAGAAGTGTGTTTCTGGCTTGTACTAATCTCAAGTGCTTTTATTAAGTACAGAAGATCATCTAGACAGACAAACTGCCTGCATCTGAACAACCATCAGTCAGGAAACAGAACTTCATGTGAAAATGTTGCACTTTCAAAGCCCACTGCCTTAAAAAAAAAACAACAAACACACACAACAAAACAAGAATTTGAACATTTTTTTCCCCTCAAAATTTTTTTCTGTGAGCTGCAGAGATCCAGGTGGTTGAACAAACTACCAGGAAATCCCATCTGGTTTCAGCTTTGTTATGATTAAGAACTGACAAAGGATTTGCAAGACTCCTGATAAGATTATAGATTTATTTTTTTTAGCATGCTGTTAAAGATGAGAGAGAGCAGACATATAAGCAGCTTAAGAACTGTTCTCATTTGTTGCCAGTATTCATGAACATTGCTTTTACTCATCTTGGGGGAGGAATGGATGTCAAAGGAGGAGTTTGAGCAATCACGACTGCAGTGGGCTCAAGAGGAACTTGTACCAAAGACACCTCTAGATTTTCACCAAAGAGCAACATCTCTAAGTCACTGAGAAAAGGAGCAAAGGAACGCCCACAGTTCTCAGCAGAGTTAGCAGCTGGTTTTTATTGGACATGATGTTCCACACAATATTCCTCAACCTTAGCCATTTTAAAGGACAGAAAGTTGAGGGTGGAAATCCAGCACTATTTCTGTGACTTCAAGCAAGCAGCCCAGAAGACAAACGGTGAGTGTATTTTCTTTCCATAACAACCCAGGAGTTTCTCCGGGCAGAGGTGGCAATGCTAGGGCCTGCTACAGCCACGTGAAATGAACATGCAGAACACCGTGGGAACAAGAAGAGCTGTAACACTGCAGATTACAAGACTTTCTCTTTCCCTACAGGAAATCTTGACTTAAACTCATGACCCAGCTCTGAGCTAAAACACCAGCAGCAGGCTACTGTCTGACTCCACTCGCACTCTGAACCACCCGTGGTTTTGACCTGCAGCTTCATGCTGTGTAAGGGAGGTGACAGCATCTGAATCTGAAAAATACAAGAAGGAAAATTCATCCTGGCTGTAAAGCGGGGAGAAGGGCATTTGTCCTGGCTACTGGAATTTAAGATGTAGAAATATCAAGGCAGAAACAGATATACCATTCCCTTTAGGACCCTGAAAAACTGTGGACAGGCATCCCAAAGGAGCATCAAGGCTGAGTCCTCCCTCAATCATTTTTAATAGAACCGAGATCTGAAGCTTCCCATGTATTCCTTTGGACACTAAGCACGTTTCACACAGAATAGAAACAGTTGTTCAAAACTGACAATGTATCCTAGTTTCCTCCCTCTTGGTTCCAGGGTTAGATTCACTGGACCATAATCCTGTGGCTATATGTGTAACAGCCACGCTCAGTATGCAGAAAGCAAAAGGCCACCAGATCCTTCAAGCTATCAGAGTAGAGGCCTCCCTACAGCTGAAGCATGGTCCTGAAGAGGGCAGAAACAAGTGAAAAATATCCTGGCTGCAGAAGTTGCTGAGGGAACCCTGAGCACCAGGAGTGGAAGAAAGTTCTGCCCTGAATAATGACAGTGAAGAACCGCTGCATTTGCTTAGATGTCTGCAAGACACAGGTAGTCTCCACAGAGTCTCATTAGGTCCCTTCAGATCACAACACAGATTTTGCACATGGATGTCATTTCTCTTTCCATTATAGCCCATGGTTCAGCAACAAAATTCAGGGCACTGGAAAGACAGAGAAAGGAATAGTCAACCACAAACCAAACTTTTCTCAACCTAGATGTGGGGATAGAGTGCTGAGTATCTAAGTGCTGAGAAACCAAGTGGCTAAACAGAAGGTGAAGCTACTTAAACATTAATACTACTCACCAGATATCCACCTTTTCAGAGACGGGTTCATTGCGTATCACTTCTGGGGCCATCCAAGCCACGGTTCCCGCAAAAGACATTTTGGTACTTTTATCACTGAGTTCTTTAGATGTACCAAAATCAGAAATCTTTACTGCATCTGTGTGTGTAACTAAAACGCTGGAGAGAGAAAATAAAATTAAAAAAATCAGCATTTTGCAATTTTTCCTGTATCACAACAGCCGCTGGGAGTAAATCCCTTCTTAATCAACACAGCTGATGAGACTGTGCTGTTCACAACTGCAGTACATGAAAAAAGATTATGCATTTTCACCGATGAAAGCGCTCGCTTTCTTTGGGGTGGCTGTGTTTTGTGCTTCAAATGCATTTTTAAATGTTGAAAGTCAAAAATCAATCTTGATAAAATTGCAAATTAACAAGTCACTGAAGATTCACTGTATCTGCAGACATTTCAAAATTTTAGTAAAATCGTGCCTTACACTGTGCTCTAAATCATCTAAAAGTATCATCTTAACACACTGTCACAGTCGTATCACAGGCTAAAGAAGTGATAAACATCTACAGAGTAAGAATATAAGCAGCCAGATAGTTTCAGTTAGAAAGCAACAGAGAACTGAGAAAGATGCATTCCGGAAAACCAGGGAAATAATAAAAGAACAAATAAAAAGGGAAAATAAAAAAGCAGAAAGCAACAGAATATATCACTTTCAAAAAGTAGCAGACACCATCAAATCATTAGAAATACTTCCTGACTGCTATTTATCATGTAAGATACCGGAAAAAATTTCCAGTCTTGTCAAATTGCAGACAGGAGAGGAGTGCCAACAAGTTTCTTTAGTTTCAGTCTAACTAGTTCTAAGTCAACATGGAAAAAAAAAAACAAAACATGCGTTTTGACCCTACTTTAAACTATTCCTCAAGAACAAAAAGACAGCCACAACTGGGAGATGTTTAAGTAGCTAGAGACTCACTTTGGTGACTTGAGGTCTCGATGGATGATTTTGTGAAGGTGCAGATAATTCATCCCGCTTGCAATGCCCGTGGACCAATCCACAAGCAGCCGAGGGGTGACTTTCCGCCCTGCTCGCAGGACTTCGTAGAGCTGTCCATGTGCACAGTACTCCATGATAATACAGTAGCACGGGGCTTGAGTGCAAACTCCCCTGGCAAAGAAAACAGACAGCTAGTGAGGATAAAGTAAAAGTCTCAGAGCAACTCTCAAAGGTGGCAATCAAGGGGCAGGAGAGTAACCTACTTCCTCTGCCTGAGCAAGGCTCTGCTAACAGTTCTCTTTCCTGAACTGGTAGGGGAATGTTTCCTGCGTGCTTTGCACAGGAGGAACCTCATTTGTGACAAGGGTGGGTTTCCTTCAACTTCCATCCCTGCAGATTTGTAGGGTTCACAACAGGCATTTGCTGAGCCCACACGCAAAGCTCAGCACGGGATGAGAATGGTGTCCACAGCTTTGTTTGCTCAAGAACATGTGACAATTTGAGAGGAAGGATAACCAACTGTTTCATCCCACAGACAGCTTAGTTCATGGATTTAAAAAGTTTGGCCAGGGTATATAAGCAAATGGCTCTTCGCTGTATAAAAGTACGTTTCTACTAAGTTTCGCAACCTACTTGAACGCAATGATGTTAGGATGTTTGAGTTTCCGCAAGTGCTTGATATCCGTTTCGTTCTGATCTCTCACTTTCTTGATGGCCACCTCCTCTGCCCGGAATTTGCCCAGGAAGACGGCTCCCTGTGCACCACTGCCCAGCCACTGCAGCTCCGAGATCTCCTCGAAGGGGACCTCCCAAGTATCTAGGAACAGGCAATCAAAGGTGATAATGTAAAGATCAAGATCACAAAAGTGTTCTGCTGTAAAATCACACCACGACAGCACCTGCCATCTCCCTTGCTAAATCTCAAGGTAGACTTTTCTGGGTGTAGTAGGCGGTATCTTCTATCTGTACAGGCACAGATGACACACAGACCTCACCTGCTCAGCCTCAGCATTCCTTCCATCAGCTCCTCTCCCCCTTCACAGTTGCCTCCAGCCTGATCTTTCCCATCCTCCCAGCTGTCTTTTCAATAGAGCTCACCCACCACTGCTAACCACTCGGGTGAGACACTTTTGAGTCCACAGCTGCTTTGCAGGCAGCAATTTAACATACCAGGGACACTGGATTGGCAATTTAGGGAGGAGGTCCTCTACTCCCAAACTGAATGATAATGGTATCTCCATAAAGTACATGAGTCCATTGAAAAGCGTAGATGAGAAGAAATATTTAATGTTGACAACTGATAAAAAAACCCCACAACAACCTAAAACAGGGGGGGAAAAAGGGAAATAAAAGGGTGATTCAGAGGTAGCAGGTTGTAAAGCACAAAACAACAACCACCAAGTTACCCAACACAAAGCACATTAACCACCACTACCAGTCACAGAAAAAGGTCTTTCTCACACCAACATTGTGTATATCAGTGTCAAATAGGCAAAAATATAATCGTAAGGGATTCCTCCTCTTAGGTACCCACATGCATCTTGTAGGGATACTGTCAGAGTGGTCCAATAGCACTGTACAAATTGTTTCAAGACAGTGGCACTCATCAGAACAGAAAGTCTTGTTGTCTGTGAGTCACCTTGAAATTACCTTAACATCCCACAAACAGCAAGATAAAAGGCAGGCAATAATTTATTTACTGTAACTCAATAAATGCGTAAGTTTAGAGAATAAATTATTTAGCAGCAAAACCAACATGCAACCCACTGATTTCCTGAATTAAAAGAAAGTCACACTCGTACAGATCCCTATCACAGATCACTACAGAAATGAGTCTTCCTGTTCCATCCAGTCTCTCAGCCATTGGGGTGTTCCCAGGGCTGCAACTAGGATTATGCAGGTGTCCATTTTAGATACTGTGGCCAATGAAGGGAAACATATACTCAAGCTGTCTCTGGACTGATCCTCATTCAAATCTTTCCCTCAAATCACTCCTGCGACACTCAAATACTGGCTGGATGTCTCCTGCCAAACAACTGCTCTCCAGGCACGGCCAAGGAAAGCCAGACCCCAGCGCTCCTTCTGCTCGCTCAACTAGGAAAAAACCCATTGTTAATCTACAGCAAAAATTTCCTTTGACTTGGCAGGGCAAAGTTCAATTCTCAACACGTTTCTTCACAGCCCCGGGTCTGTTTTCTGCACTGGTATATCCGCTTGCAACCTTACGCTGTACAAAAATATTAAGACAGCACGTGCAGCCCTCAGTTGAAATGCATTAACTTAAGCCACCCCAACAACAGTGGATTTGCTGCAGATTATCCCTATCCACAATTTTCAGGAATGCCATGACACTGTGAAGGTGATATTGCCTACCAGCAAATGTGTCCTTTGGTACTGAAGCACGAAATTCCCACCCACGCAATAACCTAACAGAAACTGATGCATGAAACATGCCATGACCACTATCTTGACCACAGGACATTCCAGTATTTTAAAATAAACAGTGTTCCTCTTCACCAAACAAGTCGAGCAACTTTTGACACAGTACTTATAAATGGTATTTAATTTTTCAGTCATTTAGACATAAGATAGATCTTGAAATAAGGAAAAGAAAATAAGAAAATTCAAGAATAAGTTGAGAATACCTGTATTTCTATTTAATTCACAAATGGATTGCTTCTGAAAGGAAGTGGCAAATATAGTTATTTTTGAGTTTGTTGATGAGCAGCAGTTTTACATGAGCAACATTGAAATTACTTGTTTGGCTCCCACAACATATCAATCACTGAAAAGCTTCCCAAAGAAGATGATGCTGGTGGAGAAAAGCACTGGACCACATCTTTTGAAATCCAGGGTTTGTTGGCATTAGTGGTGGAAAAACTGCATTTTCTACCACAATCCGAACTCAACAATTAAAAAATACACCTGAATTACCCTGTGTATGTGCTCCCTACGGCTCCCTGGGACCACCATCAAGGTCAACAGGCTGATGAGGGCCAGTATGACAAAGTTAGGCTCATCAGTTCTGCAGAGGGGCAATGGGCAAGGCTAGAAAAGAGAGGACTCGACACATGGCCAGCTGAATACAGCTGAAAGTTGAGGCTCTGCACATTGCTGGGACAGCAGGTTATAAAGCTCTCCCCACTGCTTGTACAGGCCCATTCCAAACTGCCCACAATACCCTGAAGCTATGAACAGTGAATTATAGCTGTCCCAGCTATGGTACCTCTACCCAGCAGGCACGATGAGAAACACAGCATTCAAGAGGTGGTGCTGACATCTCTGTCATCTCAGACAATAGCTTGAAAAAGAAAAGGACTTTAATAAACCAGCTGCAAGAACTTGGATGTGTAGCTACAAGGACTAAGCACAGTTAAGTCAAAGTGTCTGTCCAGAAGAGTAACACCTCAGGTGATCAGCAGGGTGGCGAGGAGACACCTCTGGACACACTAATCAAGACTCAATTGTACTGCCAGTCGTGTTCAAGAAGTCTGTTATCATTGCTCAGCTAAACATCCCTGGAGTTGCTCCAACTTCATGGCCTGCTACAGAGCAGAAGAGAGATGAGGGTATGTCCTACCAGGATGGAGCAGTTCTTGTTTAGACTCTTCTGGGCCTAAGGAAACCTATGGGATACTTCCCCTAAATAAATTAAAGTGTAATAGCAGCAGGAATTACGCAAGAGCTTGCGTTTCTAAGGTGATTAAGAACCATTTGAGTAGAATGATGGGAATCTGCTTCTCATGGGGACAAAACGCAGGAGCAGCCTGAGCCATTGAGTCAATCTATTTGAAGCAAACTTCTGCCGTTTGCCAGCACTGGCTGCTCGCCAACACTGGCATTATGACAAGAAGCATCTCTGGTTTACAAAAAAACGCCCATAAACACAAACACACTTCGTCGAGCACCTTGCTCTCCAGGTTTACACAAAAATGCACGTGACGATGGTAAGTACGGAACTTGTGAAAGGGAGGGTGAAACCAACCCCTGAAGACAGATTCTTAATTCAAAGGAAATGGTTTGGAAGTCTAATAAGTCTGCAGAAAACAAACAAATATTTCTATGAAGTGCTAGAGTACCGGCAATCCAAATTAAATAACTGATAAACCTAAATTTAAGGACTAAGTGTATCTCCCTGAAAGCACTCACCAACAGCCCTTAGAAATTGGGGTAAACAAGCAGAAAAACATGGTCAGGAGTGATTTTATGGGTCAAACTTAAAATACTTCAACCTCAGATAATAAACTGGCAGCCACTGAACAATACAGAAGCAAACGCTCCCTGCAGGAATGACTACTCACCCAGCAGGTACAGCATTTAACAGTTGCAATTTGCATTGCCTAGTCAACCAGTAGAGCACCTTGCAGCAACTTCCAGCTGACCAAAGCTCTGCCCAGCATGGGTCCTCAGGGGAAGCACAGAAACCCACTCCTCTTGATGACCATCTCAGATGTTGAGAAGGACTTTCAAGGAGTAATTTCAACAAGAAGACAACGCAGAGTCATGTAAAAGTTGTTCTTTTCCCCTACCCACCAAGTCATGAGCAGGCAATATAGTCTGGTGTATCAGCCATTTGCAAAAGGCATGAAACCAATTTATATATTACTGCTTGCAACCACAGCATCACCACCATGTTCTAGAGTATGGGCCTGCAGGAGATCCAAAGTGAGTAAGCAGGGATTCCCGTGAGCAGCAAATAGTACAAGGAAGCATCTGCAGGTAACATGAAGTCCCCTGTGGCTGCAGGTCCAAACTGGACTCCCACCCCAGCTGCTGATTCAGACCAACACAAAGGATTTCTCCTGGATCAGGCTTAAAGTAGCTGTTTCATGAAGAGGGGAGGAAATTAAAAAAACAAATTTAAAAAAAAAAAAAATCACCTGCACAGATCTATGGCACCAGCCCACACCTGTAAATAAGCTCCCAGGGGAATGAAAGGCTACCACAAGCCCCTCTTTACCACGGCAAGGGCCAGGGACATTTCCTTAGCCTGTCTTCTCCAAATGCCTACCACCTGCACAAACACAAACCTCGCAGCCTCTGCGCTCTTGATGAAAGACAGCAAAAATTAAAGCAATCACATACATCAGTTACTAAACTGCTGGCTTGTAGATAGCTGATGAAATGCACACAAACAAGATTTTCTGGTGGCAAGAAACAAGAATGAGATCATCTAGAAAGCAGAACATGAATATTCTGACAAAATCCTCAAGTTTTAGCACAGAAGCAATTTAAAAAGGTTTATCCTTGGCCAGCGGAAGCATACTACCACCTGCCAAGGATCAAACTGATGAGCTCCAGAGGAAAAAAAAATTATTAAAACCCCCGCAACATTCTTTTCACTCTCACTTATGACCGTGAAGACATTGAAGATGTAACTAAACCACACAGGCAACATAAAGCAGACTCCAATTAATGTTCAGCCTCATCACATGTGTAGCCATTTCAAACCACCCTTTAGGAAGGCAAATTACAAAGCCTCCATGAAGCTATGGCTCTGAACGTGCTCATGACACTGAGAACAGCAAGATACTCCTGTGCATATGAAGAGGAGCTCTGTGTGCACCCCCCAAACACAACACCGCTCCCAGCTGCTCATTTTCATTAGTTAGCAGTTCAATCTTTTTTATTAATGACTTTCATACAAAAGGAGGTGTCCCTTGTGGGCAATCAAAGCACGTATTAAACTGTGGTCTCCAACACATCTGCTGTCCCAATTATATGTGAAACACAACCTCCTCACCTCACAGGTAGCACTCCTGAAGCTCCTCATCTGAGCTTACCGGCACCCGCAAGCACAGGACAGCTCAGCAGCTCTTGGCAAGGAGAGAAATCTGACCTGGTGAGATTGCACTTGTATGGGATAGGCACAGAATTACTGGAAGCTGATGATGTAACTGCATTTGTGTCCTTT
Source organism: Todus mexicanus (assembly GCA_013389965.1). NCBI lineage: Eukaryota > Metazoa > Chordata > Aves > Coraciiformes > Todidae > Todus > Todus mexicanus. The sequence goes on from WEIS01058106.1 coordinate 52,793, forward strand.
CCTTGGCAAGTTTCAGCTTCACTTAAAAATGCTGAGCATCCAAACCAAAGCAGCATAACACAGACACACTGACATGTGCCTCCTTGAAGCACCATCCAGCTGCACTGAAGCTCATTTTCTTTCACAAGGGAGGCTCCCCAGCCAGATGCAGTTTCTTCCAAAACTTGCCACATTCAACCCCATACATCATGCAATCACCCCAACAGTGTCAACTCCCCAAGGAATAGAGTGCACAGAGTGCCCTGTCAGCAAGTTTGCTGATGACACAAAGCTGGGAGGAGTGGCTGACACACCAGAGCTGTGCTGCCATTCGAGACCTGGACAGGCTGGAGAGTTGGGCAGGGAGAAAATGTAATGAAATATAACAAGGGCAAGTGTAGAGTGTTGCATTTGGGCAGGAACAACCCCAGGTACCAGTATAGGTTGGGCACTGAACTGTTGGAGAGCAGTGTAGGAGAAAGGGACCTGGGGGTCCTGGTCGGCAGCAGGATGCCCAGGAGCCAACAATGTGCCCTTGTGGCCAGGAAGGCCAATGGTGTCCTGGGGTGTATTACAAGGGGTGTGGTTAGTAAGTTGAGAGAGGTTCTCCTCTCCCTCTACTCTGCCCTGGTGAGACCACATCTGGAGTGTTGTGTCCAGTTCTGGGCCTCTCTGGGCCCCTCAGTTCAAGAAGGTCACAGAACTGCTTGAGAGAGTCCAGCATAGAGCCACTAAGATGATTAAGGAGTGGAACATCTTCCTTATGAGGAAAGGCTGGAGCTGGGGCACTTTAGCTTGGAGGAGACCGAGGGGTGACCACATTAATGTTTATAAATACATAAAGAGCAAGTGGTGGGAGGATGGAGCCAGACTCTTCTCGATGGCACCCAATGATTGGACAAGGGGCAATGGGTGTAAACTACAACACAGGAGGTTCCACTTAAATATTAGAAAAAACTTGTTTGCAGTGCGAGTGCCAGAACCTGGCCCAGGCTGCCCAGGGGGGTTGTGGAGTCTCCTTCTCTGGAGACATTTAAAACCTGCCTGGACGAGTCCCTGTGTGACTGGGTTTAGGTGATCCTGCTCCGGCAGGCGGATTGGACTAGATGATCTTTCAAGGTCTCTTCCAATCCCTAACATTCTGTGATTGTGTGAATTTTCCGTCACCTTTTTTATTCATAGCATTTCGCACATGGTTGAGTCTGAGTTTCTAACACGCCAATAAAACTTAGAATCAACTTTGTCAAAGGATTTCAAAACCAAGTAAACTCTTGCTGAGCACGCAGGTCTGACAGACGAGAGGCTGCTGCTTAGGAGGCACCTGACATTCTGCAGTGCAGTGGTGGATTTCCCTGCTCAGAGTTAGGAACTGGAAATGATTCACTCTAGCAAGGAAGAGTACATTTATTCCAAGGCAGATTCTCTCAACGTGTGACTTAACAGCTCTGTTCCCTCATATAAGGAACCGTTCCCCAACCTAACTCGGGGTTTAGATATGAACCACTCAGATGGGATTTACGACCACGTATCTTATCATTTGTCTATGCCAGAAAACCATTTGATTAACACTGAGTCATGATCACAGCAATACAAGTGAATTCTAACCCACAGTATAGTACGGTGGCCAGGCTGTTCCCATTTTCGATAAGCCTCAACCATTTCAGCTCCTTAATTCTAATGACAGATTGTTCTTTTCCCATCTGCCACTTCCCTCCCCCTGTGCTAGGGGAGAAATTAGACACCAAAGGCAGAGCATACTCTGCTCTTTAGCTTCCAGTAACCCCTAAAGATAGATGTACGCGGTTGACTGGGACATTACTTATCCCTGAACTACATTTTTTTGCTATATATATATTTATACTCACACATAGACTTACACATTTATACATCTAAATTTAAAAGATGTAAGCATTAAAGGATATATTTCTAGAAAGCTAAGTACTGAGTGATATTTTAAAGAGTGAAATTACTCCTGAACAAAAAGACATAGAAGTTCACATAATTATGCCTGTAAAGAAGTAATACTTCTGCTATTTGGTGGTCAACTGAAGACAGCCTTCGCAAACACATACAGGAGTAGAAATGCATATGTCAATGTTTTTCATCTCACATGATGAACATACTTATGCTTATGTTTTTCATCTGACATAATTAAAAAAGGAGAAATTCAGTAACTGGTGCAATCCCTGTGTTCACCACAATTCTTTCTGATCCTCGCTTACACAAATAGTCGGTTCAGATTCAGACTCTGTCACAATGGTCCCAGGCATGGGTCAGAACAGGCAATTGGTTTTGATGCCATCACAAGCTGCCTTTGCTACAAATGACAGCTGTTGGCTGTACAGCACAGGATTTCTCTTTGCAAATCCACAATAGGGCTGCACGAGACAAAAATGGTCACATGGAAAGCTGGGAACCAGCCCTGGGTTGCTTTCCTCATCTTCACACTCTCCCCCAGAAGCAATAAAGATTTGTCTCCCCACTCACCTTGCTGTTGCAGTTTGTAGTCTGTGGAGTATGCCTTGCCTATGATGTTCCACACGGGCCTCAGACAGCCAAAAAGTCCCTCAAGAAACCCACCGCTTCCACTGCCTGATCTGTTGAACTGGACTTTAACATCATCCGCCCCACTGTTGCCCTCTCCATCCATAGTGTTCCTGTTGCCCTGAGGAATGGCTGCTTCAGACTCATCCTGCTCTCGCAGCTGCAGCACACTGTTCTCAAATTGGTCCCTAGAGTCCTCGCTGATGCTGGTCAGCACTGCTGCAGTGACCGGGCTGCTCATGTTTTCGATGAGGTCTGTTTGCAGCAAGCCCTTCTCGCGCACATCCTCTATGAGCTCAGGCGATGGGCGGTTTCCAGTAGGTACATGTTCATCGTGTAACCTACTGAAGTCTTTATCTTCACAGAAAGCTTTGCTGATCGAGTTTGGAGAGGAAGACAAGCTCAGGCGCTCCTGAGTACTGGCCATGATGCCGTGAGTGTGCATCAAGGAGATGGTCTGAGTCGGTACTTAGAGAATCAGTACAACACAATTCAGATGTGACACATGGACCCAGGACCTGAAACGAGAGAAAAAAGAACTTTCAAATTTTTATTTAAGTATTTTCACTACGTGCACTTTCACAGAGGCGAGCTGATAATTAACCTGACATTCCAGACAACTGCTGATACTTAGTAAATAATTACTGCCCTAGAAGGAGCAAATAAATTATTCCAACAGAAACTCCACTCACACAGGACTCTCGGTAACCCACTCCAGGAATTGTCCAGTAAACAAACACCACCAGTTTTAAACAAAAGCTTAAAGGTCAAAACTGTGAAAGACTCTCTGCAGCAAAGAGCTGTTTCTTCATGGTTACTATAGCATTTATCAGACTGAAGCTGATCCCTGAGTGTTTCCCAGCTCAGGTACAGCCTGAGTCCAGTCACTGTTTCTAGGTCTGGTACTGCCCACAAGCTCAGCATTCCTCTGCAAACCCTTGAGACCAGGCATTGGGGAAACAAAGGATAGAGATACAGATGGCCTGAATCCACCAAAGGATGGTTTGTTGCTGCTCCCTCAGAATCCCATCTAGCTAAGACCACCTTGGTCCTTTAGTTTAACCCTTTCAAGACAATGTAGGAAGATGTTATAATCTCTATGTTCACATCACCCTCATAAACAATTAAGACGGAGAGAGCTTCATGGGAACAGTACCCTTCTCTCTGATCTCCCTCCTTCCATAAGCCTGAAGAGCATCTCCTCCCACAGCTCTCTGCTTTCTCCCTGCGTGAAGTTCCAGGTAGGTTGTGTATAAATTCAGAGCTGGTATCCCTTTTTAAAAGTCATCCCATTTCTTGCTATCTGCTCCATCGAAAGAGTCTTTTTCCACAATCCAGCGTAGTGCCACCTTCCTACAGAGGCAGGCTGATAGCCAAGGGGGTCACACTGCCATAGCTGCCAAAGCACCTTTCTGGGCTAGAGCCACTTCTGAAACAAGAGTCTCTAACTTTGTGCCACAAGTAACTAAGCGCATTCAGCCTGTAACAAGGAACAACGTCCAATTGTAAATTCTATATGAAGTTCAGAGCCTGGAAGGAAAAATGGCGTTAACAGAAACTATTTTGTGAAAAAGATCAGTTACACTGAGTGCAAAGTCCCAGGCTCTGCAAACACCCACGGAAAGACAGTCAGACGTGGCCAGGTAGCACACAGCCAATCGAAAGGGAACAGCTCAGTCCAATAACTTCTCAAGATGAGGTCATTAGAGAGATGAGAGATAAGATATTCAGCCTGGTGTATGAAAAGCTCATGCACTGGGCTCCAGCCCCTCTCCAACAGCAGAAGCAGCAAATGGGAACAACCAGGAGTCTGTTTACATTCCCGTACTTCTGCCTGATCACATGGGGTATGGCATAAAAGTTTTATTAGAGGAACATCACTTAGGTTGTAAACTTTGTTCTTTAAAAGAAAGCAAAAAAGCAAGTGAGGTAAAAATTCCTCCACAGTCCATACTAGTAAAGAAGCAGAATTAGACTTGTACGGGAAGCTCAAGAGTTGGTTATTCCTGACCCACCTATGACCAGCGTTACAATGACTAATTCCCCAGCACGGGAAGCTCTAGAGTGACTGGAGTAGTACGGTTACTACTAGTAGTAGTTGTTGTATGATCACAGATTTTTTTGTCAATATAAATAAGAAAAGGGAAATGTTTCAGAGCTGAACAGCATTTCAGAAAAATACCTAAACGACTCCAGTTCAGCATTCTTGGGCACGGCCCCTGCTCATCTCCAAAAGTCTGAGAGACACAAGTGATTCTTTAAACAAAAGCAAAATGTGATCAGTGTTCCTACAGAGAAATCTGCTTTTCATAGCACAGCATGTTAAGCAATGCAAATAAAACATCCGTCAGGTTCCCCTGCAAGAAACCCTACAGCATGACCCAAAACAAGAATATGAGGTAACAGTGTCCCAAAGTATCTCAAATTTAAACGATGGAAAGCACATGAAGGATTAAATCAGACTTGGAAGATAAAATTGTTTTGCTGTTACATGACCCTCAGAGTTCACTAATATAGATAACTTTGCTTTTACCTGTTCATGTAGTTTTCTGACTTTGGAATGCTTGACTGTGTAGATTTAACAGAGAAAAAAACAGCTTCTCCTGTACATATTTCATATTTTCCTAGTTTTTAAATGGATTATCAGCATTGTATGTGAGTCCTCTCCTCCTGCACATCTCAGTATTGCCTGGAAAGTTAAACCTCTCTCTCCTATCCTGCTGCTGAAGCACCACAACATATACACAGCCTGCTGCTAATTGTTACTAGACCAGCCTGACCTTCAGTCCACTGCTGCTCTGGCCTAGAGACACCTTCAGCCTCCCACCACCACTGGGGCTCAATAAAGCAGACAATGCAAGTGTACACAGAGAATCCCATGCTTTGATTTCAATGAAAAGATGAAGTTTAGACAAGTCACATGCATTTTCTGTGCTGTATAGTAGGCTGATGGCAGCATTACAGGTATATCGGCTGCAAAGGATCTCTGGAAGTTATCAGGTTCAACCTCTCTCCTACCTGCAGCAGAGTTATCACAATGCAGCTCAGCCATGGCTTCAGTAACCCAGCCAAAACCAAACCCCAACATTCAGGGCCATCAAGTCTGCCTTACCAGATCAAATTGCCTTCTCTAAGATTCAGATATTTCAAATAAAATTTAAAAAGCCTTTAAACACAGTGCCCTGCCATCCTATATGCCACTGTATCTGCTTCATGGAGAGAGGAGACATGCAAAAGTTATAAAGTTATTTTCAAACTGGCATGATACAGCCTTATTTAGTTACTTACATAAGCAGCCTGATTCTTCAGAGGTGTAGTGAACTCATTGTTTTGAGAGCATGAGATGACAGCATTTATTCTAAAACAACTTTGTATCAAGCCTACTTGACATGGTCTAGATACATTGCTGGGGGGTGGAAGGTAGTTTCTGCCACAACACATCAATGCTGACTTGTTGCAGAAATTAATTTTTTAAATTATCTTATAATACAGTAAATTCTGCAATGTGTAACCTCTTGCCTTTGCAAAATTTGATTTAACACAGACAAATTAGGTTGTCTTTGGCCTTGCCATCTCTTCAAACAAGGGACGAAGAGCATTTTTCTAGCTTTATCTTAATTCCTCCCCTATTCTTTTGGTCAGAGTAACAACGATATGGCTAAGATTGTTCACGCTGAACTCTTCCCAATTAAACTCTTCGTTTCATTCAATGCAAAGAAAAACATTTTCTTGAAAGTTTACAAGTTTTATTATATATAGACTGTTTGTCATTTGGGATGCTTGTGATCAGTATGTGTTTCCTTAAGTTTTACAGTGAAGAGCATAGTCAGGCAGCATTTTGTTT
>WEIS01058111.1:0-42856 GCA_013389965.1 Todus mexicanus
GGAACAGATTGCCTAGAGAAGTTATGAATTCCCCGTCCCTTGAAGTGTTCAAGGCCAGGTTGGATGGAGCTCTGAGCAATCTGACCTAGTGGAAAGTGTCCCTGCCCATGGGAGGGGCTTTGGGACTAGATGATCTTTACAGTCCCTTCCAGCCAAACCATTCCATGGTTCTATGATAAAATTCTGAACAAAGTTACAGTGTGCTGAAGTTGGGAACAGATAAAATGACCATATTTGTTCAGACCCAGGTCTATCCCATCTGATATTCTGTATCCAGAATGTCTGTTGGTGAACACCTAGGGTCAAGTAAGCATGCTGTGTAATTTCCTCAGAGTATTTTCCTATCCTTAAGCTAATTTCCTAGCCTCCACCTATGAACTTTGAGCTCAGTGATTTCCCAAGCCTGATGTGATTTATTTGATTAGTAGTTCCTAATTCATCTTCCTTCCAAGGACTTGTCCAGCTTCCTTACTTCTGCAGGTGTCCTATCCACCTCCATTGCTTTTTGTGGAACCTAGTCCATACTGAGTTTGGTTGATGTCCCCTTATTTTTGGACTGGAACAGTATTTTAAAGAACGAGCTCTACAGACTTGTCTGCTCTGCCCTAGACATCCCCATGGGCCACTGACGAAGATAGGATGCTACCCTAGATTGTCCTTTGGTGTGCCACCCATTTTCATGTCCTGCCTGAGGCAATTCCACTTACATCCTGATTGTATTGCTCCCTCCCAACTCTTTTACTAAGAAGCAGATGCCTTCCATCCTTTCCCCAGAGTCACTTTAGCAGAACACAGGAGAAAAAGAGATTCGCTTATTTTTATGTTGAAGAAAAAAGAGTCAAATTCTGCTTTTTTTTTTTTTTTTAAGTTTGGGAAAAACCCCCGTATGGGACAGAGCCTGGCCAGTGGTTTGCACAACACAACTCAGGAGCCTTCTGTGCAGCCAGTGTGAATGCAATATGAGCAATTTATGTGCATCTCCTACCACCCAGTGAGACATTTTATTGTCAGCACCATTGCTGGCAAATGACTCTTAAGGTCACCCATTGCATTTTCATGATGTGCAAATCGCTTTGTAAAGGTGTTTTACTGCCCCTTAGCCCCATAAAATTACTAGATTCAGTGCGAGACAGGCAGGCAGTCCTTTCTCATTAAGTAGATGCTTGAAGTTAAACGACATTTGCATCCAGCAAAATGCAATGGAGGTATTAACCATGTTTCCATGCTGATATTCTATCAGCCCATTTCCTACAGAAACATAGGTATAATTAATATATCTATGTGATAATACTCTTGCAGTCTCAAAATTAAGGCTGTACTCTTTGTCATTGTAAAGTGGGTAAAACTTGAGGTAAAACCCCTTTGGAGACCACATGCCCCTGCAGAGTGTTTGAAGAATGGACTCTTCATGTAATAAAATACCCATGAGGAAAATAAGAAGTACCAAGAATGCAGGAATTAGTTGCTGTGCCAAAATAATGCGGAGCTTATTTCTTTACAGTTTTATTCTTCTAGCTACTAGAATTCAGGACATCCATATGAAAGTCTAATCCCACTGGCAATCTTACCAGCCATCATTCTCTGTTTATTTCATGTAAGCAGGTCCAACTTACTTTTTCAAACTGTACCTGTTGTTTTGTTTGCAATAGCTGGTGATTATTTGGTGGGATTTGAATATTGAAGCGGGTGTCTAGGCTTGTGTGTGTAAAAAGGACTGATGTTCAGGGTCTGGCTTCTGAAAGCAAGGTTTCTTCCATATGTGCCAAACAAGCTATAAACCGTTAGTTGTAAAGCCACCCCAACCTCACAGTTTGAAGGCATCCACAGTGCATGTCCTGATCCAACAAAGCAACTGTTTTGACGTGGTCTGCCACCTACAACTGTGATTTGAACAGCGATGACTGTCCCTGTCTATATCATCTTGTGCCAACCTAAATTCTCCACTCTTTCTCTGCTTGCAAGTTCTAGGTTAGAGTTTGTGTAGTTGGACGTCCTGACTGGTTCTTTCAGACCCTTAATTATCTTGGTTGTTCTCAGGGGTCTCTGCTTTCTTCCAGAGCTTTCTGGGATTTCACACGTTCCACAGCCCAGCTGTGATGGTGTGAAATTTGGGATTAGAATGCACACTCTGTCATTCCTTGTTCTGCTAGGATACTGTTAGCATGGAAGTTTTATTAAAACCCGTGGAGAAATAATCAGAAATGTGCCTCCTGGTGCACTGGGTAATTCCTGAGAGTTACAGCAGATGGGGCTGGTATTGTGCTGCTGGGAGCCCACAACGCAGCTCTGCGTTGGTCCACCAACTTCCTCGGAGGGACCCACCGCGAGCAATTTGGGAAACATGATAAGCATGTAGAATTCAGGCAAGTGGCTGCAATTACCAATGGGCTCTGGGCTTCCATTTCAGGCATAGTTTTGCATGGAGCGAGCCTTGGAGTCTTCAAACTCACAAAGAAAGCAGTGAAACGTGGATGATTTTGCTGGGGTTTAATAAATACTAGTAGGATAATTTTTGGTACCGGTTTCCTGATGACGAAACAGTTCAAGTGCTTCATGTTCTCAAGATTTTTAGGACATCTGGGATGTCCTTTCAGAAGGACACTATTTGTATTGCAGCATCTCTGCACCCTTGTGGCTGGCGCCTATGGAACAAAAACCAGTATCAAGACCATTTGGATTTCATTGCAAGCATTGCCAACACGTTTTTTTTTCTTGTTTTCCATTATGTTTTCTCCTGTCATCCATTCCTCTCGGGAGATGGCTTTTCAAACGCAACCCTGGAGATTTCTTCCCTTAAGAAATCATATCACAAAATCCCCCAAGATGCTATTGACTGAGCTGCGAAATAACCTTCCTCCAGACCCCCTCACTCTCCTCAGTAACCAAGACAACCCTCAGTGGCTAAGCAAAAGCAGTGTGTAAAAACAGCAGTGCTGCTCAGATCTGGTGAGGCACTGAAGGAAAAGCAGCATTACTCCCCTTACATTTGATATTTCTGAAGATGAGAAATCCTATTTTAAGTGGTAGGGCATGTCTCGACACATTAGCGCCGCTTTGGCTAATGCAGACCCTTTGCACAGACATATTTCTGCTGGCAGAACTGCATTTACACAAGTATAGATTACCACTATATGGCAAAACAGTACATTTTTACTAGGATTAAGCATTTCCTTGCGCTATCTCTAGCATTTGGCCATGATGATCTTAAAGGTTGTTTCCAATCTAAACAAGTCTATGATTCTATGATTTCTGTTTGTGCAGATCACAGTGGTCCCATATCTATTTTGTATGCAGGAATTAATTGCAGACTAGATCTCAGTGAGGTTGTGAAAAGGTAGAGAGTAAGGAAGGAAGAGCCTGAAGTAAAGAAATGAAGGAGAAAGGGTCTTCCCAGAGCACAAGAGATGAAGCTGAAACTCTGAAAGAGAACTTGACAGGTTGCATATGAAAAGTAAAAGAGATTTTTATCACAGATGGTGGAAAAATCCTGTTTTGTTTCCCCAAGAATCAAATCAGGTAAAACAATTGAAGTAATGTGGTTGCTTTTGGGCTTCTTTGAACAGCCGTTCTGAGCCAGGATGAAAAACATCCTTTCCAATTTACATTTCTGTGTATAATCTTTTTTTATTTTTTTTTTCCCCTTCATCAGTACTGCACGTTGGAATTCAAACGGTGTCCTTTGTTGTGAATCATTGTGATCTTGAAAAGACTGTATGCCTCAGAGGCAGAAAAATGTTGGGTGGAAATANTCTTGGGAGAAGAGACCTGCAACCACCTCACTCCAGCCTTGCTTCAGGGAGTTGTCAAGAGTGAGAAGGTCTCCCCTGAGACACCTTTTCTCCAGGCTAAACAACCACAGGTCCCTCAGCCACTCCTCATAAGACTTGTTCTCTAGACCCCTCACCAGCTTGGTTGCCCTTCTTTGGATGTGATCCAGCACCTCAATGTTCTCCCTGTAGTGAGGAGCCCAAAACTGAACATAATATTCATTCACAGATATTTTGTCCAGCCATAGAGACCTGCTGGAACCAACTTCCCTCCGAAACTGTGCTTAGGGAGTGAGATGGCATTCCCTTAGTCCCATCTTCCTAAACTTTGACATACAGAATGCTACACATTTAAGAAAAATGTCCATAATCTTTGCTTCTGGGTAGCTAAGGGCAAGCAGTTTCTATCGTGTCTCCAGTTGCAAACTGTGGATCTTTTAGCCGCACCCTCACTTGTCACAGAGACAGGGTTGACTGTTGTTGGTAGATTTCAGAGTGGATCTGAGAGCTCCCAGTGTGGTGCCACTACAACCACTCTGCTCCTATGAACTGAAGGAATATGTCTTGGTCTAATAGTATTATATAGTCCTATCCTAAAGCACTCCCCCTCTGATTCCTCCTGATTTTATATTTCACCTCTCTGGTTTTCCAGATTTGTAAGTCTTATGGTTGCTCTATTATCTTCCTTTGGATTTCTTCCATTTGCATTTAGGACAGCGCCCCACCATGGGGCTAAAAGTCTCAGTCCTCATTTCTTATTCCACTTCTACATCTTAGAAGATTTTTCAATCACCTCCCAAGCAATGGCCATCAGCTTTTTGTGTGAGACCTGATATGTGCAGTGCTCTGGCACAGCATTTGGGTGGGTGACGCCTGGGGCAGCCTAATCTGCTTGTAACGTCAACGGATTGCTGGATTCTCTGCTTCACCCATGACAGTAATGCCATAGGGGTCACAGATTAAATATTCTATCTCTGTGTTTGTCTGTATGCTTAAAACCCACTCCTGAGCTGAGAGGTCCCAAACAGTCAACAGCAAGCTCCTTGCCAAAAGTCGGGGATGAGCTCAAACATCGCTGAGAGCTGAGCCTCGTTACACCGCCCTGGATTGTGTCCCTGCAGACCTGATTAAATCCATCGTATTTGCTCCCGGAGTCCTTAACTATCCCTCAGCCCTAAATGGGAATATGTTGGGATGGGTACCATGTTTGTGGGTTGTTTTTTCCCTCCTGTCAGTATCGAAGTCACAGGATGAGCGAGCGGTGCATTTATTATTGAATTATTTAACAATTCCTCTTGCATCTCTGCCTTTGCTTCAGAAAGCCTTTGTATGTAGCTTGTTACCTTTTCTGGCAGCTGGTGCCTGATGAGCTACAAGAAATTGGGAAGAGAATCTTATTTGTGAAACAGGAAAATTATTCGGGTTACTGACTACTAGCATGTGTGGGGTTTGCCCTATGCTTCGTTGTTAAGTAGAAATTTAAGCTTTTTCTTCCTTTCTCACCTTTTCTTGGAGCTGGTGGCAACTGCACAGCTGAAGATGAGTACAGAGAATAGAGATGAGCCGTTGTAGTTCTCTCTTGGGTCGCACAGCTGTGGATCTAGCAGAAGCTCCTTTAAACTGAGCAGAGTCCACCCACGTAATTGAGAGCTGAGTTGAATCAGACAGGTGATATCTAGAGGTGATGATATGTGTTTTTAGAAGGGCAGAGACCTTATACTGTCTGAAGGATTCAGGTAGCTGTTGGAAGTCTGAACAGGCATAATATGCTGCAATGCACCAATACTCTTAGATTTCAGTCTGCTTTCCAAATGACATTGAAATTTAAAGCTGGGGAAATGCCTATGTTTGTACTTGTGTCTGTGTGCACTGAGGATTTTCTGCTTCAAAGATGAGCAGTAAGGAAGAAAAGGACTCAGCCTGGATTTAGCTCTCTGGAGATCTGTGTGTGTGATTGTGCCTGTTTCTAAGGGAAAAAAAAAAAAGCTGCATAAACAGGTTGGCTTACAACAATTGTCAGAGATGTGGCCCACAGATCACATTTTGACTCACATGGTGCATCAACAGCCATTTTGCAGGGTATCTCCTATTTTAGAAGAGTAAGTTTGCTACTTCAGGGAGAAATTGGTGGAGCGTTGCTGACTCGAGTCCACAGGCAGCCTCTGATAACCAGTGATTTTCCATATCCTTCAGCAATTTACCTAAATACCAGCCCTTAGAGCATTTCATCATTCCCTTCAGGGATGGGAGCCACCTTAGCTTGCTTTGGACACCTGATCTGTAGATTTTTACTGTCAAACTGTCCTTTTCACATATCCCTTGAGGTCAGTATCATCTCTCTAGTTTAATTGCCTACTCTTTACAGATGTGACTGTGGAAATGCCTCTTTGTTTCCCTAGAATGTAGGAATAGAATAGAATAGAATAGAATAGAATAGAATAGAATAGAATAGAATAGAATAGATAATATTTTAGTAGGAAGGGACCTACAGTGATCATCTAGCAAAGATCTGGATGTCTTGCTCAGAGGTGGGCACACACACTGGGTTAATTGAGTCCCACCAGCTTTGTTTCACTCTGTAGCCTAGCTTTTCAGTTATAGCTGCAAAATAGCTAGTTCAAGAACACTTCCTCAGCCCTGGCAGTCTTAAAACAGGCTGGGGCAATTTAATTATGCTTTCATTAAATTAGGTGATTCACCTACCACGAGGGTGGTCCCTGCAAGCGGTATTTCCCTTTTCTTTTTCCAGCATTGAGGTCCACACAAGCATGGTAAGCACTTAATGGGAGCTCAGGTGTCAGCAGCAACATAAACCTATTGCCTAGGTCACATCAGATCCTCAGGATAAACATTTGCCCCTTACTATGTGTGTGCACAAAGTGTGTCACAGCAGGACCTTGGTCTCAGCTGTGCCTGCTGCTGCAGAGGTATAGTAAATCATCAGATCAGGGTCCAGCATGGCTCTTCGGACTCATACTTCTATCTCTGCAGTGAAGAGTCTAATGTTACCCTGGGGAGCTGTAATCTAAACCGGATAGCATTGCTGACAGGCTGCCAGCCAGCTAAAGGTTTGTTTTCCCACATCGTGTCCCTCCTCTTATTGTCCTGAGTGTGTTTATTTGTTTCCCACATAAGGCATAGCACGCTTCCTTAGAACAAGCATGCTGATAGGAGGCTTGATGCTGTTGCTCTGCCGCTTGATGCATACGGAAGGGAGGCTGGTTTCCAAGCCAGGTCACCCCTTCAGAGGGATGGGATTTCCCGTTTCCAGGAGCCAGCGTGCTGGGGCCATTCAGAAAGACAGCACTGCAAATGCCAGGTGCCTCTGGGTGACACACGTGATGCTGTCTAATGAGTCCCCAGAAAACCTCCTGCTAGCAGAGGAGCAGTGCAAAAAATATGCAATGGAAATGAGTGAAATTACAGACCTTCTGCAGCCCCAGTGTCAGGGAAGAAATAAGCGCACTCATCTAATAGCACCACAGAGACTGGATTGAGCCCTCTGGGCTTCCATCTCTGCTTCGCCCCAAGGATAACAAAGGACAACTCATTCCAACCCTCTGCTCTTAGCTTACTCTTTGGCAGCACACAAAGATACACAGCCTCAGAAGTACAGTACAGGGTGGAGGTGAGCAGTGATCGTAATGTCTGCTCCAGTGCAAAGTGAGATAACACTGGCTACCTTTCTCAGACCTGCTGCTCCCACACTGCTCCAGTTACCATGGTGTGCCAGTGAGGAAAGGTGTGCTCATGAGAACAGAGCATCTGTAGGATCCAGCTCAAATTCAAACAACCCATCCTATGGGTCCCTTTATATGCATTTATTCAGTCCTTCCTTCTGTGTGCATCCCCTCATTGATTATTAGGTTTGATTGGACATCTATCTAGTACTTTTTAGGGGAACAAAAATACAGTCTTTTACAACACTGTGTTTAGGACATGCTGGGAGGTAGACATCTCCCATGAGATTGATATATTTGATCCCTGTCTTCTCCCTGCAATACTATTGTGTGTCATTTATGCCTTTGCTTGTTCTTCTGATAGGCATCCTTCTCATTAATCTCTTGCCTGGCTTCTTATCCACAAGGCTCAACCGATTCCTTTACTTTGGCTGCACAGCTACAAGAATAGACACCTTATTGTTTGAGGGCTTTGTAATATGGCTTAGGCCTACAAAGTTATTAGTCCATTATCTGCCCTTTGGGCAAGGATTGCCTCACTGTTTTCACTGCTGCTCACCGATGAGTAGCTCAGTATGAGTTTGATGTACCTGTCATCTATGGATGTACTTCGTGATTGTGTCCCATCAAGGGGACCTATAAAGCCTTTGTTCCTCTAGATAACTTTCCACCAACAAAATGTGCTCTGCATCATGGATAAATGGATTCAAAACCCTGTGGAATCAGTGTATCAGTAGAATTTCACATTAAAATAGTGATAAATTAGAATGTCATGGAAAACTTAGCAGCTGAACCACCATCTAGTCATGCATCGCTCTGGTCTGTGCAAATGATGCCAAGTAGGATTCAAAATTTCCATGGAAGAGATTGGGACCCAGCTAGAGTGGCTTTAAATACTCTAAATGAGCAGAGAAGCCTTTCCTAGATGAAAATGAGAAATCTTAAGTATATCTAAGATAAGACAGGAAAAAACCAACCTGAGGTGACTGTAACATGTCAGAATCATAGAATGGTTTGGGTTGGAAGGGATCTTAAAGATCATCTAGTTTCAACCCCTGTGCCATGGGCAGGGACGCTTTCCACTAGACCAGATTGCTCAGAGCTCCCTAACCTGGCCTTGAACACTTTTAGGGAGGAGGCATCCACATCTTGTCCAGGCAACCTGTGCCAGTCTCTCACCACCCTCATACTAAAGAATTTTTTTTCCTAATACCTAATCTAAATCTACCTTCTTTCAGTTTGAAACCATTACCCCTCACCTTTTCACGACATGGCCTTGTAAAAAGTCCCTCCCCATCTTTCATGTAGGCCCCCTTTAAGTACTGGAAGGCTACTATAAGGTCTCCCTGGAGCCTTCTCTTCTCCAGCCTGAACAACTTCAACTCTCTCAGCCTGGCCTCACAGAAGAGGTTTCTTCAGGCCCCTGATCTTTTTTGTGGTCTCCTCTGGACTCACTTAAGCAGGTCCATCTCTTTCTTATGCTGCGGGCCCCAGAGCTGAACACAGTACACCACATGGAATCTCAGCAGAGCAGAGTCTTGTGTTCTGTTTGGACCAGTGGTTCTGATTAGCCCTTACAAGAGCAGTCCTCCCTATGTAGAAGGAGAAACCGCAGAAGTCGGTCTGTAGAGCAGTAGAGTCAGTGCAACATCATTGTCCTCATCCATGGTCCTTGTGTTCAGCACATTTTCATCCACAGCCCAGGTGCTTCTCTCACCTATAGGCACAGAGGCTGTGATGCTCTGAACACCTTTCCACTCAATTATTTAAAATTCAGTTGCTATGGATCTACTCAAGGCGATCAGTTTAAAGAAAATGCAGATGGCCTCTGGTTTTGAATTCCCGCAGCGCTTTGGTTAATTTGGTATGTAAAGGTATTAGGTTAATTAAACGCCATGTGTTGCATGGGGACTGACTGCATTTGTGGATTAATAAGCACCTGAGTGTGTTCTGTGCTGAGAGTCCTCAAGCTGGCAGACAGTTATTTCACTGAGAAAGGAAGGTAACGGAGAGAAGTCACGGCGAAATGAAGAGGTTTCCTGTTAATCCTGCAGTCATTTTTCCAGAACGAGTGGTTGCAGTGTCCTTCAGGTTTCTGACCAAGTATCACCCCTTCCTGGAGAGACTGGAAGAATTTAAGTGAAGAGAAGTGAAGTTGTTCAGTTTGCTTTGAGACTCCTGCAGTACCAGTTCCATGGAGCAAGCATAATAGCTGGCCAGTGGAGGACCATGGCTGGCATGTGGAAATTTTACTGCTAGGAGAAGATCTGTACCAAGAGCCATATTGTGAATCAGGTCAGAGGGTGTCCTGCAAGTAGCGGGCACGATCGTGCTGGAGGTCTAAAGCAAACTGGCCACTGCTCTCTGGCATTCATGGTGGAATACACATAGAAAGCAGAGAGAGGGACAAATATCGCTGCAAAATTTTGGAAATGTTGAAGAGGAAGAAAGTTGTTTTTGTGCAGCCATGCGCTGAGGTGGTGGAAGATCAGGAGAGAGACCAGGGCAAATGGACACTACTCCGCAACGTCAACCAGGCCCTGAAGCCCACGACCATTTTAGCGGTAAGGTAGGGGGTCTCAAGCTCTGAGCATGGCTGGGAGCTTTCAGGCTACTTTGAAATTGATCTCACTGTTTGATGGGATCCTCATATTGGTTGTACCAGCTTCTCTCACCTTTCTTCTGAATCTTTGTTTTCCCCCTAAGCACTGTAGCTCCCCTGTGTTGCAACCTTCTTGCTCTTTGCATTTGAAAACTACTTTGAAAGATCCTGTTCATGAATTGTCTTGATTTGTGTGTGCACCCACCATGGTGTTTCCTCCTCTTGCACCACTGCTTTGGTGTCACTGCTCGTAGCTTGTGAGGTCCTGAGGATCTGCCCCACAGCATTTGGAAGGACACTAGCACACAATGGCTGCATTGAGGAGGAAGAGCTGGAATAGGCTGATACTGTAAAGTGACTAGTGATAGTCTCACTTCTCCAGTACTCTGTCCTGTGTGTTGGAAAATAAACTGCATCAGTCCAGGCATGAGGCAGGTTATGCAATTTATAAGCCAGTCTGTCCAAGCTGGTAAATGCATGAATCACCCCGATTTGCCCTGAAATCCCCAATATATCTGCTGCTTTTTGGGCTGATCCGAAGGAGATTGCGTTAGTGTAAAGAGTATAACTGACATCCATGGGGTTTATATCAAATTGATTAAAGTTGGGGAAGGAAATAGGTCGGCACACTTAATAAGTAACGTTATTTTTTAAACACACACCCCCACCCCACCCCAGACTTTTCTGAGCTTACCAGCTTAGCCCATCCCATAAGACTTACTTTATTTCACCAATATTAAGAACTGCACTTTAATGTGTTCAGAAAGAGCATTTTGAGGGGACAAGCACTGTATACATTTGGCAGGCAAAGCACAGGAGTTGTCTTAGTGGTCCTACAGCATCAGTTTACCTTGAGACTGCCTTTTTATCTCAGCTGTATGGTAGCAGAACATATGAAGCAGGCTGCTTTTACACCTGTTCAAAACTAAATATTTAAAAAGAAAAAACGAACAAGACCAACAAAACCCAACATTACAATTTTTGTTTTCTTGTTTGAGAGCAATTTTTACGCAGCTGCTGAGGTGTCAGAAGGGCTTTCTGCTGAGCAGGAACTGAGCAACCTGTCTCTTCTCTTCGTGACACCTTGATCAAGTTACCCACCCTGTGCATGAATTTACCCAGCTATGCAGTGAGGGTAACAGTGCTGAACACTCTGAAATGCTTTGAGAGTCTTGGATCAAAGGCACTAGGAAATAAATATTAATATAAGCAAATTTATAATGTATCTGTGGATGACTTCATGCGTTCACTTTTTTTTTATTTTAACCCAGTTATGAGATGTCAGGATAAGACAGTTAATGAGAAAAAGATCTGAATGTTGTATTTTTATGAGCTGAGTGAAGATAATTATAACAGTTCTGTAGCACAACCCTCTGAGGAAAAGAAAACCGAAACAAGGGGCTGGATCCTCAGCTCCATGTAAGCAGGATGACTTTGTTGATATCCCAGGTGAAACCTAGCAAGCATCTGCCAAGGGTGGAGTCTACCACAAAATGGCTGGGGACTCCTCAAGTGTAGTGTTTCTCCGTGTGTGGGTCTCTGGGTATGGGTATAGCCTTACATCCCCGCAGCACTCATGGGTTAGCACCCTTTGGAAGTCCTGGTGTGAATTGACTTGGGTGGTGAACGTTTCATCATGTTTTCTACTGCTAGATGTCTCCAGTTCCCGCTACACAGAGTGGAGCCAAAGGTTGTTCAGCTATCTATAAATCTAGAAGTACTCTCTCCACGGAAGTGGTCAATAGTGGATGCTCAGGAAAGGGGTTATATCAGAGTAGATGCAAAGTGATCCCTCCTATTTTTCACTTTCCTGTCTCCAAGCTGTTTTTCAGGACTTCAAAAGGTAGATATTGCATTTGCATTGTGCTTAGTAGGCACAAGTAGAGCTGGCACCCAGGAATGTGGCATTAGGTGGGGCTACAAGTTCACAACATTAAATTTGGGTGCATGAAAAAGTACATTTGCTTGCTTGATGCAAACATGCCTGACAATAATTTAGCTAGTTCGCTCCCAATTTTAGCGTCTGTTCACATTGACAATAGACTGGGAAGTAACTTGCCCTTGTTTTGTAGAGTGTGAGCCCTGCTTGGGAGTTTAGTTTTAGGTTATTCTGGGGTTTGCTTTTGTACTGAGAAAACCATCTTCTTTAAAAGCCTGTTTGCATTTGAGTAATTTAATATCCACAGAGCTGATGAGCAGATAGTCCCTGCCCAGCAGGACTGACAAGAGGTCTATAGGATCACCAGTGACATGGAGTGAATAGATAGGGGTTAACTGCTTGCTGTGTCTTCCAAAATGAAAACAAACAGGTCTCCAATGAAAGAGGCGAGACATCGGAAACATGCAAAAAGACACAGCTTTTCATGCTAGTTGTAGATAAACTCTTCTTTTGAGGTTAGGGATGCTAAACCTTTGCACAGCTTCAGGAAGCAACTGCACACTCTCACAGTAGATAAAAATCCACTGAAAAGTATTAAATGCAAACAGCCCACCTACAAATGGCTGTAGCTGGGTGACCACCTGAAGAGTTATATAATATATTATATATATGTATTTGTATATATGAAAACCCCTTGGGTATGTTCTTAACCCTTCTTTGGTCATCCCCTTTCCACCAATCTCCCAGGTGGGGGAATGTATATTTGATAGTGGTTATTTGCAAGAAAAAAATCTGCCACAAGCCTCCAGACAAGGCTTTTCAGAGCTCAAAATCATCTCCTCAGCATGACGTTCTAGGCTTGTAAATTTTACAGAGAGAGATCTCTACCTGAGTGGGTTTTTCTGCTTGAATCACTGCTCTGTAGTCTGCCTTTCTGGATGCAGTCTGAGAACAACAGCCACTCATGAAATCATGAAATGGAGAGATAGTGCAGTGAGTGTATGCTGTGTGGAGTATACCCTGCTGCTATTCCCTTGCAGGGGGTTTCCTGAGCGTCTGTGAAAAATGAATGTTTTGTGGTTTACAAAGAAGGGATTTGGCTTGTACCAATGACTTGGATCCAAAACATCAGTATCTTGTATCCCAGGGGATACTGAACCTTCTAGAGTTCTGAACGTAATCATTCTCTCTTTGGTTCCAGGGGGATTATGTGTGGATGGACCTCAAAACCGGACGGGAATTCGATGTCCCCATTGGAGCGGTGGTTAAACTATGTGACTCTGGACAGATCCAGGTTGTGGATGATGAAGGCAATGTACGTACAAAGGGTTGCGATGATTTTTCAGCTCTATGACCTGGCCAGGGGTCTGGCTTTGTCACAGACTAATCATACATCCTTTGGAGTCACCTGTGCCATAGTTTCCTATTTGTGAAGACAACATAATGTTGTGTTGCTACTTTTGTGACTGTACTGGGAGTGAAAGGGTGGGAAGCTTCTTAAATGTGATGATAACAAAAGCCTCCGAAGGAGATACTACTTTGAGCAAACCCACCTTGACCTGCTGTTCCTCTGCTGTTATCCAGTCCTTCCTGACCTCCTGCCAATACAGGATATGCCCAAACACTGGTTGTCCTTATATTTCCCACCTTTACTTCTGTGCAGTGGTAGCTGTTTTAGAGTAACATACGTATCACAAGCAGATCTGAGGAGGTTCTCTGTTCCTTATTTTTTTTCCAGCTTGAGATAATTATAAATGCTCTCATTCCCTTCAAGGATGGTAGAAAGAGATTTGGTTCAGCAGGGTCCTTAAGTCCAATTTGTAGTGGCTTTTGAAGTCCTTTAGAAGTGCTCAATCTAAACAACACTCTGCCAATAAAAGTGTGATTTTGCCATCCCTGTACCTCCCTCTCTCCTTTTCTTAATCATCTTTTCTCTGTGGCAGAGGGTTAACCAGTGATATGAAAATGTAGTTGTGTGAAGGGAAGGACAAATCTGTTATTTGTTAAAAACTTCCCTGATGGGCTGGATGTCCATGCAACTCTGGGTAATGTTCCTGCCAGTTCGGCTTCTGTCTCATGTCTCTTGCTGCTCCAACAAACCAAAAGATGTTTTCTTTCTTCTTTTATGTATCTTTCAACTTAATCACTGCATGCCCCAGGAGTAGAAGCTGTGGCCTGTGTGCTAATGCTCTCCTGTGTATGTTCTTCCATCTGGTCCTTTTGCCTGTGGTGGTCTGTTTCTGTCTCTCATCCCAGTGGTATCTCATTTGGCCTCTCTTTCTCTGCCCTCGCTCTCTTTCCAGGAGCACTGGATTTCCCCACAAAATGCCAGCCACATCAAACCCATGCACCCCACCTCCATCCATGGAGTGGAGGACATGATCCGCCTGGGGGACCTCAACGAGGCAGGAATCCTCAGGAACCTGCTGATTCGCTATCGGGAGCACCTAATTTATGTGAGTGTCCTCTCCATCTCTTGCTCTGCACTGCACTAATTGCTCTCTTTAGCTCTGGGGAACCCACATGGGGGAAACCCTGATTGAACTGAGCATCTGGGTTTCTACCGTCACCTGGATCCAAGTGGTGGAGGGCTTCTGCACCAAAGGGCACATCGCAGAGTCTATGGGTGCCCCAGTGAAAGACCGTGAGTCAGGTAATGAGCAAAGTCTGTACCACCTTGTTGTGTAGCCCCTGTAGAAGTTTTGAGGACATGCATTAACTTCCTGCACACACAACAACCAGTTCAGCCCAGGCCACGTGCATGCTGCAGTAATCCTAAAGCAAAAGCCTTTGGCAGCTGCGTGCTGGATATGGCCCTTCTGCCTTCACCTTCTGAACCATTAACTCATTCAACCCAAGTGGGTGAAGACAACAGTTGCTGGAGGTGCAAGGGATGGAGAAAGGATGAGGCAGTGTATATTTGAAATAACTGGGAACAGTGAAGTGACCAGCTCCCAAAACAGCTCTAAAGTATCTCCTCTGTCTGTGTTTATGACTAATCAGGCTCTGGGTTGCCTGGAATCCCAACAGCTGATCTCAGGGCACAGCAGTGTCCTCCTTCCATCAGCTCAGTCCTGTCATGCTCAGTGGACCTAGTGCAGCCTTGCCTACCCAACCAGACATTCAGAAATTGAGGGTTTTACAGAGAACCAGCCTGAACTTTTTTTTTTTTTCCTGCAATAACATCTCAAACTCCACCTCTCCAGACAGACCAGGGTCAGCATCCAAGTCTATTTGCTGGTTTAGTCTTTTACTAGCCTGTGTAGTCCTGTGCACGTTCTTGGGGCAAAAGTGCAGAGTGTGTGTGTTTGCCACTAGCAAGTGTACTCAAACAGACTATGAAAATATGGAAAATTTGGTATTGCTCTCAAATCCTGTGGTTTTTAGACCCTCAGGTAAGTGCCTGCTGTGCCTTTGAAGGCTTTTTCCAAACCACCTAGTAAGCTCATTTTGAAAAGGCTCTAGAGACTACCAGATTTTCAGGCCAGAGGGAACTGCAGGACAGTCAGAGTTCCCAGAGAGCATAAGCTAACAGACCATATCCAGGATTTTGTCTGTCAAGTCTGCTTGTTCTGCTTGATGTCCAGTGGCTTTTGAAAAGACAAGTTTGGTTTAGAACTGGGCAATGATGGAGAACACACCACATAAGCTGTTCATATGATTGACAGCTCCCTACTCTTGTTTCAGAGATGGAGTTCAATCCCAGAGGAAGGGGACGCGGCCACTGAAAAGGCATCCCTAAGTTCCCAGAGCTTGGAGCACAATAGAGACCTCCCAAATTATTCTCTCACTCACACCTTATTTGTTGTGCATGATGCCTAGGTCTCCTGTATTGTCAATTTAGAGAAAAAGGTGTAATTAGAAAATTATTCACACATTAGATGAACTAAGTTACTCCCTGCAGGTCTCTTCAGGGAGCCACAGGCATTTGTAATTATAAGCTAGCAAAAGCTAGCAGCCCAAATTCATACTTGAGGTGGTGCCTCCACATGCACTAAGCACCCATGGCAGTCACAAGAGATAACAATAGAGCCAACAGAGCCAAGACTGCCCTCCAGCTGTGCACACAAAGGTGCCTGTTGGATGAGGTGGTTGCTTTAGAGCTGGCTGAAGCTTGGATATCATAGAAGTGTTTATGCTGGAAGGAAAGTTAAGGCTGAAGGTCTACAATCCAGTCTCCTCCAGCTCAGAGAATGTCCAACTTCAAGGTTTGATATAGTACTGATGTGCATAGCTAAATTCAAGCACCTGAATGCCACACCAGAAGTATAGGTAGCCAGTAATTTGTAGCTCATTGGCTTGTTCGGGGAACATGCATTTTGTCCATTGACCACTGTCCCTTTTTCTCTTGTTTATGGGCACCCTGTAGTGCTACCAAGTGGATTTCTGCATCTCTCTCTTGCTCTCTGGGAAAGTTTGGATCGTATTGGATATTTTTTCAGTAGTGCCCATGTGTCTCTCCTGGGGTCCCTATGTCATCAGGCGAGCACCTGTTGCCTCACTAAGTGAACAAAGGTCCTCAGATAAGATTTCATGTGTGCAATATCAGATTGCCTGTGAATGAGACCAGCTCCTTCAGTAAAGCTCTGTCTCTGACCTCCTTCATCAAGCTATTCGCAGGCATCCAGGGAGATTATGAACACAAACGAACACTGGGCAGAAAGTTGTTTGACAGCATCATACTAATAAAGGCTAATGCAAAGGTCAGCTGTTAACCTGGAGGTGAGCGTGGGTGGTGATTTGGGATGAAGTGACTCAGTAACCACGTGGTTTCTCTGTGAGTTCTTTGGTTCATGGGTGACAGAGCCATGTGTCCTACAGAGCTACTGCATAAGGGATGACCACATCCCACAACAGGATTTGTACCATAGAGGTTCCAGGTTGCTGTGCCTTGATTGCTCCACACCACTAATGCCTTTGGAGTGCTAGCCCATAATCCTTGCAATTAGTGCAGTCTCAAAATCAGAATGACACCCTCAAAATGACGTAGAGTGCTTAGATTGATAGAAGGGCACGTAAACCAACTCTGTCTACGTATGTGTTGTTGGACGATCAGGAAGATAACCTTAGATCTCGTCTTTTAAAAATGGTGGCACTAGGAGGAGTGAATTTATGTTCAGTGTAGTGAAGATTGATGGCAGTTTTGCAAAGCCAAGGTACTGTGTGGATGCCATGAGGGTAGAGGGTACCCTGCCCCCTGAGGTGCTTTTTCAGGGGTATAATTTGCTCTGTCTTAAAGACGCTGAAGCTCAATGTGACTTTACCTTTGAAAGGATTTCTGAACCAACTGAGTAAAGGGTGACTTTTCCAATTGGACTTTGGCCCTTCTTGTTTCCTCATCTCCTTAGTTTTGTGGAGGCTCTAACTCTGCTCTAATAAAATATAATTTTCCTTTTTCTCCTCCCTCATAAGACAAACTGCGGCGGGAGGGTAAGTATGACTCTTGGCACTGTCATTTGCAATCGCTGCCATGCCTTCCACTGGATCACTTATTTCTGTTCACCATTTGTGGCATTCTCATTTACTTTGCACTGCCATGGCTGCTGCTTCACAAATGCACTGAGACCATCATCCCCTTTGCCACAGAGCTTGGCCCTCATGGTGAAGTTGTGACACCTTCCCAGAGCTGGAACATCCCCAACCTGTGAATGGGGTTAAAGCTATAAGTGGTTCTCATTAATGACCTCAACATGAAGGTTGAATCTCTTTATCTGGAGACGAAAGCAATGCCTGCTGCTGCCCTCTAAGGGCTGCCAAAACACAGTAATGTTTGGTAGAGCTTTAACCCTATAAAAATCCAGATGAAGTCAGCCATGGTGTTCTGGGTATTGAGGGAAGGAGGCTCAGAAAGGATTTGTTTGGGGCTAATTAAAATGTAGGTCATGCAGGCAGTAGTGAATTTGCACCGAGATGTGGTTCCTGTGGTCAGCTATGGCAGAGCCCGTGCCTATCAGTAAAGTTTTGTTTTCCCAAGACAGGAGAGCTTAGCCTTCACCCACCAATAGAAACCAGAGAGATAATGTTTCCTTGGAAGTGCCCTTTGGCCCTTCATCAGTGAAGTGGACAACATTTTGCATTCTGTGAGAACTGGGGAAATTGTGAGTATTTATCAACTAGGAATGACCTACAAAAACAAGCATTAGTACATGAGTTCGTGCTGACGAAGTATTTTGTGGATCACAAGGGAAGGGTCAGTGAGAGCGTCCAGAAAGCATTCCTACAACTAATGGTTAACTCCTTTAAAATTCTCGCTGGCTGCATTTGAGGCAGGGCAGACCAGCATGGCTGAAACACAGGGATTTCTGCAAAAGGTCAGTCTTTTTGAAAAGAGGCCCAAGGAAGATTAGAAACATCCCTGAGTTGCATCTGGTAATAAACTACGATGAGGAAAACAGTCTTCCAAGTATCTCACCCAGAACTGGAAGGAACTTTGGGGTTCATTTGGGATCTTGGTAACATAATCTCATACAGAAATCAAGCTCACTCCTCTGAGCACTAAACTTACCTGCTCTGTCCCAGCTGAAGGCTGCTCTGAGACTTTTCTACTCCCTTATTTCAATGTCATCTTCTTTTATCACCCAGTCTAGATGATTTCACAGCCAAACTTTACCCTTTGCATTTGTCACAACTTTGTTTTTGATCTTAAAGAGCTTTTTTTCCTTTACTGGCACATAACCCCCTATTACAGGGAAGACTATCATATCCTTTCCCAGTTACTACTGTAAAATCAAACCTCACCTGGGACTGAACAGAAAGTTGCTCACTGGTGTTGGCCACAGGGATAGGAAGTGATGAGTCCCTAGGGGCTTTCATCATCCCTACTTTGGGACACAATTGCCACCTACTGGCTGCCTTTCAGGAAGCCTGAGCTGGTGGGAAGTGTTTCATAGATAATGGCAAATTATCATCTCGCTGCACTCAAGCCCTTTCCATCATGACTGAGGGATACTGGGCTTGATAGGAGAAACTCTACCTGGGGCTTGTGTCTCCAGGTCTCCCTTTCCACTCCTCTTACCAACAGTGGTAGTTATGTTGCTGCCTTTAGAAATGAGGAACAGCTCACACTTGTTTTCTTCATCAGCCAGTTT
The DNA here is from genome assembly GCA_013389965.1 of Todus mexicanus. NCBI lineage: Eukaryota > Metazoa > Chordata > Aves > Coraciiformes > Todidae > Todus > Todus mexicanus. The sequence continues at coordinate 19,017 of WEIS01058111.1, forward strand.
GTAACATGCACAAAAAGAGGACCAGCCAGCAGAGCACAGAGAGATTTTCTTCTTGGTTTACAAACATCCTTGTCTGTGCCACTTTGCTGCTTTGTGACAAAAGCTTATTTTTGCTTTTAGGCCACACATATAAAACCCCATAAAATTATGTTGAGGTGGGTTTTTTTTGTTTGGTTTGGTTTTTTTTTCCTGAAATGAACATATGCAGCAGTAGGGGCACTTTCACAGCTGGTCCCACCAGTTAAGAGAGGTGAGATTAATCACATCATGCCTCTTGGTTAGCCCAAGATGGAGCCCTGTTGACTTGCTTGCTCTAGACACTAACTTTTAGACACTTGAAGTAGGGGAAGGAGATCTTCTGCCTTGAGCATGGGATGTGGCCCAACCTCCTAACCTCAGCACTGCATCTGAGCGAGATGGCAAAAATCATGGGTCCTTTGATAAGAGGCTTGAGAGAAAGAGCTCCTGGAAGGGCAGAAATGGAGCAAGACACCACAAAGGGGTTTTCTACCCAAGGCCCAAGACAGCTTTGCTTGTTTAGGTGCCTCAGTGAGCATGGAATGGACCAAAGGTAATTTCCAAAATATCAGAAATATCTGAGAAGGCGCATGTCAGGGAGGGCTTTATGGGCCTTATCCATGTGCACAGGACAACGTTTGAACTGCAACATGGAGAGGTTTGGTTAGGCAGAGATGATGGAGAAGAATGTATTGCAGAACGAGGCTTAGCAGCTCTATTGTGGATTTATAAAAACAGGATAGACAGACGTCTGTCAGGAATGATTTGAATCCAACTGGTCCTGCTTTGAGATACAGCATTGGTCTTCAGGTTTCTTTCGTCTCTGGTTTCTCATAACTTCACAATAGGCGTGTATGGATATATGCTGGCTCTGGCGATATTTTTGGAAATATGAGCTTGATTTGCAACTCTGCATCTTAACTGAGAAGCATCCAAAATATGAATTAAGGCTTGACTCCATGCTGTGCATGTGCAGACCTGAGTATGAACTGATTTAGATAGTTTGGGACTTCTGTTCCAACTTTGCTCCAGGCTCCACCCCACAAGCATCCTTGACTTGAACATCATCTTTCATCCAGCTTTTGAGAAGCCTTGATTTTGCTGGCCTCCACACTCCATCCAAGTCGCCAAAGCCTCTCAGCTACATCTCACTGTCCCCATAAGCTTTCATGTGCTTCCTCTCCAGACATACACTGGTTCAATACTGGTGGCAGTAAACCCCTACCAGCTCCTACCCATCTACTCACCTGAGCAGATACGCCTGTACACCAACAAAAAGATTGGTGAGATGCCACCACATATCTTCGCAATTGCTGACAACTGCTACTTCAACATGCAGCGCAACAACAAGGACCAGTGTTGTATCATAAGGTGAGTTGGTAAATTTCCAAATGGGCCATCTACTGAAAACGGATGCTGAGCACCTGCCACATGGTTCATAGGGAGCAGCTTATTAAATAGAAACAAAAATTTGAACAGCCTATCAGGTCTTCCATCCACATATTCCCAGTGGAGAGGTGGTTCCTGTTTACAGTCACTGTTCCTGGTAAAGATGCTTTGTCAATCCTTTGGTACTTACCCAACAACCCAATAGATCTCATATTAATCTTTGACTTCCCTTTTTAAATTTAAACTTATTACTCCTGTAGACATCAAAGGTGCAAAAATCTATACAGTCTGCACACGGAAGGGCCAGGGTCAAGTTTGAACAGTGGATCTATGTTTTTCACATTGCTAAATTGGTGTCGCCTTGCCTGGCTCTGCTCCGAGCTGATCAGCCTTGGGCACCAAGAAATGCCTGGTCACAGTTGTGCTTCCATTGATCTTGGTTCCTGTTGTCTTTACAGTGGTGAATCTGGAGCAGGGAAGACGGAAAGCACCAAACTGATTCTGCAGTTCCTGGCGGCGATCAGCGGTCAGCACTCCTGGATCGAGCAACAGGTCCTGGAGGCAAATCCCATTTTGGAAGGTGAGATCTCAGATAACGGAGGCATTTTTTTTCTGGAGAAAAAAAATCAGATTCAGGAAACACAAAATATTGCCAAATGTAAGTCACTTTTGTACCATTTTAAGTCTTAAAAAAAGCAACAATGAAACAAAAAATCAAAATCATTATGTAAATATTTGTTAAATGTTTTGTTTCCATCTGAATTTATTTTTCACAAGACTGATATTCTATGATTTGGGCTCTCCAGTTTTCCATTAACGTTTTTGATGACTATTGATGAAAGTGAAACATTTCATCTGACCTGAAATTTTTTTCAACTGTTTTATTCAATTAAAGTTGAAAAATACATTTTTTATACTTAAGTCAGTACTTTTTTTCCCAAAATTTCAAAACAGAAACCTGAATTGTACTTAAGTTTGTGTGCAGTCTGGGATTTCAGAAATGATCATCAAATACACAAAGCTGTTTTGACAATTCTCACCACCTCTTCCAGTGCTGGAATGATAACTGGATGCAGAACGCCAATATCCTGTAAATGCTGCATTCAGCTAACTGATTTTTTATTTATTTGACCATAGTTAAAAACCATTCTATTCATATCCTTTGCTGGTTAAGCAGAACATTAGATTAATTTGACCAGAGCTTCAGAGACTAAACTCTTTGTGCTGGCAGTATAGAATCATAGAATTATGAAATGTTTCTAGTTAGAGGGGACCTTTCAATATCATCTAGTCCAACCTTCCTGCAGGGAGCAAGGACATCAGCTAGAGTAGGTTGGTCAAAGGCTCAGCCAACCTGACTTGGAATGTTTCCAGGGATGGGGCATCTACCGCCTCTCTGGGCAACCTGAGCCAGGGTCTCACCACCTTCAGCATAAAAACATTTCTTCCTTCTCTCTAGTCTAAATCTCATTCTTTTAATTTAATCCCATCACCCCTTGTCCTGTCCCAACAGGCACTACTAAAAAGGTTGTCCCCATCTTTCCAGTAGGCCCTCTTGAAGTACTGAAAGGCCACGATAAGGTCTTCCCAGAGCAAAAGCAAACCCCACCTTGTCCTTCCGAGATCAGTGAACGGCAGCAGAATGCAGAAAAGGACATAAAGGCAGTTCAAGAAAGAACCAGATAATGAGAATCACCTCGTGGCCTTAATAGGTTGATTGGCAAGCTGTTACTGTGATCAACCTGACTGTTTTAATTGGATGTCTGTAAATTAAATTGGTGACCTGACCTTTTGTCCCCAACGTGATTCCAGATGGACCTTTTGCACTTATGCAGAGAAATAGCATTTTCCTTACAGAATAATCTTACTTTTAGCTTACTTTTCTCCCCTGGAATTCACAGAGAACAGTTTTTTGCTTGGTAAATAGCCCCCTAGGAATCAGCAGAAATGGGAATATCTCAGCTGTTTTCCATGCATAATGTCGGCAGAACAGGCAAGAAAGTCACTGGCTGAGCTTTCCTTCTCTTTCCTCTGTGGGAGCTTCCTTCAGCTGTGGCTTGAAGATGAAATGAGGTTCTCAGGGCATCACAGAGCTGCCTGGCCGCTGGTGGTGTAAAGCATCCTGGTGTGTGGAACAGGCACTTCGTTGCTGCTAGGATGGAGAGGAAGAGAGGCTCTGCATGTCAAATGCATCTCCATCACCTGCCAGCAGTCCTGGAGCATAAATTCCAGGATCTGATGGCTAGGGTGCTCATGCCAGCGGTCCACAGCCACACAGAGAATGGACATGGGTACCTTTCTCTGCACATAGTCTCTTTGCAGGGAGAACTCTCCTGCTGGAGGTTGACTTAGTCCTTCTATATTTCCCAAAATACAAAGCTCTTTCCTTTCCCTCTCAGTCACCAAATCACTCACCAGTAGCTCTGTCATTTCCTGCAGTGTCGCTTAGCATACTGCTGCAGCATCCTGCCAGCATTGCTCAATCCTCTCGTATTTCATCGGCTGCTGCCAAAATCCTGCTGTCCTAGTCCTTCTTCCTGGATAAGGTTACCCCATTCCCACACCTCTTTCTCTGTGCTCCTCTCTTTATTTCCAAGGACAGTAATCTGTGGTATTCCCTGTTTCACAGGATCATGGGATGGTTTGGGTTGGAAGGGACATTAAATGTCATTTAGTTCCAGCCCCCCTGCCATGGGCAGGGACCCCTTCCACTAGACCAGGCTGCTCAAAGCCCCATCCAACCTGACCTTGAACACTTCCAGATACGGGGCATCCGCAGCTTCTCTGGGAAACCTGTTCCACTGTCTCACCACCCTCACAGTGAAGAACTTCTTCCTTCATGTAAACTAAATTTACCTTCTTTCAGTTTAAAATCATTACCTCTTGTCCTATCACTACATGTCCTTGTAAAAAGTCCCTCTCCAGCTTTCTTGGAGGCCCTATTTAAGTATTGAAAGGCTGCTGTAAGGTCTCCCTGGAGCCTTCTCTTCTCCAGGCTGGACGGCCATAACTCTCTCAGCCTGTCATCATAGGTTAGTTTCCGCACTCGGAGGTGAAATTGAGCCAGCCAAACTTAAAGGAAAAACTTTGAGGCTGGTTTTACCCACTCAGCCCAGCCTCTTTTGGTTTTTTGGTGGGTTTTTTTTGCCCATGAGACTAGATTCATGATTCTTCCTGCATCAGGTCCTCTTTAACCCACTGTAATTCTTCCTTACAGCTTTCGGAAATGCAAAGACCATCCGTAACGACAACTCCAGCAGATTTGGGAAGTACATTGACATCCACTTCAACAAAAGAGGAGCCATTGAGGGAGCAAAGATTGAGCAGTACCTGCTGGAGAAGTCCCGCGTCTGCAGGCAGGTAAGGTGATACATCTCCAAGGTGTGGGAGCGGGTTCTCGATCAGTCAGCCTTTGTGGTGCCATTCTCTTTGCAGAGCTAACACTTGTGCTTCTACTGCAGGCCCAGGATGAGAGGAATTACCACGTGTTTTACTGCATGTTGAGAGGAATGACAATGGAGCAGAAGAAGAAACTGGGTCTTGGGAAAGCCACAGACTACAACTACCTTGCGATGGTGAGAGCACAGTGAAGCAGAGGTTTGGTGGGATGAGAGCTGCTTAACAAGCTAGAGAGAAGTGGCTTCCTCCACAGCCCAACAGCTACTTTGATAGTTACGACTTTCTGAGTCTTAGCCACAGTTTGTAGGAATTCTTTGTCCCACCACTGCAAGTCTCACATTCTTAATGCAAACCCTTAACCTCTGTGTGTAGACCAAGTTATTTTCACTCTTCCTGAGGAGCAGGACATTTGCTTGATTGGTTTGGTGTTTGGTACCCAGACTGCTTGTCTGGAAATAACCAGGGTATTAAATGTGACCTGATGATCCTGCAGCAGTGATGGACAAGGAGGTATGCATGGCTGGATGGTGCATTCTCAGCAGCATATGGTGCTGAGCTGCCTCTGCTCCACATGTCTGACAGAGTCAGCAGTCTCCAGCCTCTCTCTCAACCAGTATTGCAATCCAGAGGAGCTGGTAGAAGCAGGTGTAATTAAGGCTGGCCCGTCATCACCAAGGCTGGGATCCAGCTTTCTAGATGTCTCAGTGGGACCCTCCAGCATGTTTTCTTCTCACTCTATATCCCCACCTCAGGGAGCTTTTTCTCCCCTGCTGACTGCAGAGACACAGGGTAGCTGGGGACAGCAGGGTAAGTGCAGGTCACAAAGCTGAGCATCAAATCATAGTATACACTAAAGGACAGAGCCAGATCCACAGGTTCAAGATAATCTTTTGCTTAGTCATCCTTAGACAAAAGGTCTGCCGATTTAGGGGGAAGTCCTGGCTAGCTTAGGGTTACACTCAGATGTTCTCTACTTCACCTCATGCACGATGCAACCTCTTCACCTCCGCAGGGTAACTGCACAACCTGTGATGGCAGAGATGACAGCAAGGAGTACGCCAACATCCGCTCTGCAATGAAAGTCCTAATGTTCACTGACACGGAGAATTGGGAGATCTCCAAGCTCCTGGCTTCCATCCTGCACATGGGGAACCTGCAGTATGAAGGTAAAAGAGCAAAATTACAGGGACATGGTCCAGTGCACTTCTACTCCGTATTCTGCATGGTGAGAGGGAGCTAAGCTTAGGGCCAGAGGGCTGTATCCAGATCACCTGCCATGCTGTCATGCCAGAGACTCAGGTGCTTATTGTGGCGTATAAGGACAAGAAAGGGGGAATAGCTCCACTGCCCACTCTGCAGGGCTGCCAGCTTCCAGTATGCTCAGCGACATTCACCTTTACTGAATTTAGGGAGGTTGAATATGGCCACAGGCCATTCAGTAGACTCAGGTTTTGCAAGGAGAGACTAGTGAAGTGTTTTGACGAGTGCCTGTGTGACTGGATAGGCCTTTGTAAATGTATCAAACTGCCCCGCTGTCAGAAATGACATGACAATTTTAAAGCCTCTTTGGAAGAAGCCTAAAGCACTTACATGCTAGAAGCATTTTACTCCATCAATCATTTAGGGTGGCTGGCAAAGCAAAGTACAGGTCCTTTGCAGCTAGCAGCAGGGCTTCAGCAGCCACATGAACTTTTCTCTCCCTTCTGATGAGCAGATTTTTCCTGACCATCACACAGAGACAGCAGAGGAAGACCTTTTCCCTCACCTCCATCCACCTTCTGCAGAACTACGTCCCTCACTGACAGCTCTCCCTCTGCCTTTCTTTCCCCAGCTCGGACCTATGACAACCTGGATGCCTGTGAGGTTGTTCAGTCAGCATCACTAATCACGGCGGCATCGTTGCTGGAGGTCAGTGGCTCTGTGGTGCTGCTGTCCCCTTTTCTGGCTTGTTTCCATATTCCTAGTATTGTGGCAAAGCTTTATCTGAGCCAGACTCTTCTTGCACCACCAGGTCTAGGAGGCTGGAGAGGCCCGGGTAAGCCATGCTTTGTTCTGCACTGACAGCATGAAGGTGGATGTCTCCATCTGAGCTGGATATCTGAGCTTCCCTTCATGCCAGCAGAGAGAAACAGACTCTGGTGGCATGTCATCCTGAAAAGGATTCTAACATAGCTCAGTCTCTAAAATACAGTGTTTCCCCCATCAATATAAAAAAAGTTAATTACAGTGGCTGAGACAGAAAGGTCACTTACACTGTGTGTATCTGAAGTATCTTGCCCAAACCATCCATGCAATGGTTGGAACATTCTTCAATGGCCTCCTCAGTAGAGAACAGGGCTTCCTCAGGGACACCATCTCATCTCCATAGGCACTGCTGGTCCCGCAGCTATCTGCAGGCTGTTTTCATGTACTTTAAGGGGTGGACATTTCACTGGCTTGATCTCAGAAGTATGAAAAGGGGTCAAGGGGATGCAAAGCTACATTCATGCCGGTAGGATACAGCTTTGCAGGCTTTGCTTTTTAATCTTCTCTCCCCACATCTCATTATCATCTCACATTAAATCACAAGAACACTTTCCATAGCAAAACACTGTGTAAAAGTGTTAATTGCTCTCTCTGAAAATGCCTGTGACATCGTTTGAGATATTTGCCCTGTACAACTAGAGAGGTCACTTCCCTCCAGCCGTGGGGGGCTGCACTGTTCCTCTCTGGCCATGCCCATTCAGGCCAGTAGCCCAAGACACTATAAAGACACTTTGTGTTACAAAGTCAGCAGATGTGTTTGGTGGTGGTTTTGCCAGGTTGATCCTCAGGATGTGATGAACTGCCTTACCAGCCGGACTATAATCACCAGGGGTGAGACTGTCTCCACCCCTCTCAGCATGGAACAAGCACTGGATGTGAGGGACGCTTTTGTAAAGGTAAGTCTTAGGGCATTCCCTTCTGCTCCTGTAGCTAGACTGAAGAAATCTGCCACTTCTGAGACCGGAGCATCTACTGCACAGGAAAAGTGCCTTGCTTGGTGCTTGTATGAGTTCAGATCAACAGATGGCCTTGAAACTATGTTCTCATTGGAATTCACAAAGTGTTGAGATGGATTTGCAATCTGGACTTGAGACAGTCTATACTCAAAGGTGACCTATAGAAGGAGCCAGCATTCTTAAATGACTTCACCTTAGCTTCATCGTAGCTTGAGCCCCAGGGTTAGAGCCTCAGCTGATATAAATCAGAGCAGCTCTATCAATACTTGGAACACCCACACCTGAATTTCAGGGTTTGACTGTGTCTGTAGCAGTAAATAAAGCGAAACATCCCAGGACTAGAGATAGAACAGTTCAGCAGCTATCAGAGCATTTAGAGAGAGCATCACTTGAGACTTTGGGGTGCTGAAGGTTGATGGGGTGGGTGTGCATCACTGCTGTGCTGTTTGCAGTCCCATTTAAGGTTGCAAAGCAAGCATCAGTGGCATCCTTTGGCCAACTCAGGCCCTTCACTCTATCTCGGGGAACTGGTAGATCAAGCTAGCTGGTCTGATAACTAACTTCTCTAGTGATGATGGGCCTTTGAATCAGGCTTCCTTCCTGGTGGCACTGCTGTAGCTTACATACAAGAAACTAATGATACTGTAAGACATGGAATTCTGGAATTGCTGAAGCAGCAACAGCTGCTTCAATAAATCATCAGACTCTTGAGCCATTGCTGCAACATTTAATTCAGCACCTTGTCTAGGAGAGAGGTCCTTAGCTTGTCTAGCAGTGTAACATGGCTCTGCTGATCTGCAAAGAGATATGTTTAGAAACTAAGGAGAGGACTGTCTGGCTTTACAGTGAGCCCATGGACCCCAAATTTGAGAGTATTCAAATATGGGATTTTGCTGTCAGTTTTGTTTTATCTCGGCTTTCAGATCCATTTTTTCTTATCTATATAGCTGCTCTTGAAGCTTTAAACCATGCCAAGAGTCTGGCATGAATGTTGGTGAGCGTGTCCTCAGGGACTGTCCAGTGGCCGGCCAGACTTTAAAGGAGCCTGTGCCGTCACGAGTGAAGTGGTGCCACAAACTAGCAAGGCAAACTGTTAACCCATCTCAGTGAACTTTCTCTTTGAAATATTGCAGGGAATTTATGGGCGGCTTTTCGTGTGGATCGTAGAGAAGATCAATGCTGCAATTTACAGACCTCCTTCCCAGGAACTCAAAAGTATCAGGAGATCCATTGGCCTCCTTGACATCTTTGGCTTTGAGAACTTCACTGTGAACAGGTATGCAGCCTGTAAAAGGAGGGTCAGATTCTAACCTTCCTACATCACCCCAAGCTCAAAGTCCTACAGCCCTTTCATCTGTCCTGAGATGACCAGGACTGAGATGGGCAAAACCTTTTTCTAGATAAGAGATTATGAGAGCTAATCACTTTTATGTTGCAGCAGACAACATATTTACTAAACTATTTGGTTTAGATGACACACATACAAGGGCTGTAACATTGTTTTGGGGGAGAAAAATTGATTCACTAAACCCATAATGAAATTTAAGTCAACAGCAACCTTACTGAATCATTGACGTGATCTGAGAGTATTACATCAAGAGTATTACTGAGAGGTGGAGAAAGATCTGAAGTGTCTTTTCTTTAACCTTCCCTCCACAGTTTTGAGCAGCTTTGCATTAATTTTGCAAATGAAAACCTGCAGCAGTTCTTTGTGCGCCACGTCTTCAAATTAGAGCAGGAGGAGTACAACCTGGAGAATATCAACTGGCAACATATTGAGTTCACTGATAACCAGGATGCCTTGGACATGATTGCCATCAAGCCCATGAACATCATCTCCCTCATTGACGAGGAGAGCAAGTTCCCTAAGGTGTGTTGTGGGCTCAACCCTGCTGCCAGTGACTCTCTTGTTTTTGCCCACTTTGCACTTGCATGCTGGCACCCTATGAGACGTCTCATCAGCCCCAAACACACATTCATCAGTGGGTTGGTTATTCATAGTTTCTATTGCTCTGTCACATTTTCTTCCATGAGTACCTCAAATATGCTTAAAACAGCTTGGTATATCTGATAGAAGAATGTGCCTGCAAGAGGCTCAAGAGTAGCCCTTGACAAAGCTTAAGTGACAATAATGTCATAGTCACTTTGGAGCACTATCCTGAATATAACACAACATACCAATGATATTTAGTCCATTTCTTTAATTTCTGCACTTGATATGTCCCCTCCAACACATCTCTTCCCAAGATAAGTACAAATTGTCACCTGAGACTAAAAAGAAATGCACTCTTGATTAGAAAATTATTTTGATGGGATGAACCCTGGTTAAATGTCAGATCTTCTCCTGCATGCACAGGGTACAGATGCCACCATGTTAAACAAGTTGAACTCCCAGCACAAGCTTAACACCAACTACATTCCTCCGAAGAATAACTATGAAACTCAGTTTGGCATTAACCACTTTGCTGGAATTGTTTACTACGAAACAAAAGGTATGTTTGGGGGCAGCTCCTGGGGCACTGCAGGTGAGGGGATGCTCAGGGGAAGGTGACCTGCTTCTGCATTGGAGCAGAGCGGGATAGTAGCCCATAGTAGTGTCAGTGTACTCCTTCTGTCACTGCAATTACTTGGCCCTTCAGCAGTGCCCATGAGCTGCAGAGTTTGGTGCTGTTTCATTCATGTGTGCCCATAACAGAACTGCAGTGCTTTGGATCACATGGGTCTTTGACCCAGTCTCAAGATGCACCTTGGTCTTCCTTCTGTTGATCCCCCTTTCTCTGCTCAGTCATCACCCCTATTATCCCACCAAGAACAGCCACTAGTCCAGCAACCCAGAGGCTGCTTGCAGGGCACATTCTGGCCCTAGAATTCTAGAATCATAGAGTCTATACAATTATTTATGTTGGAAAAGACATTTAAGATCAAGTCCAAATGTTAACCCAGCACAGCCAAGTCCACCACTAAACCATATCACTATCCCTTCAGAAATGATGACTGAACTGCTTCCCTAGGCAACCTGTTCCAGTGCCTGACAACCCTTTCGGTGAAGACATTTTTCCTAATGTCCAACCTAAACCTCCCCTAGTGCAACGTGAAGCCATTGCCTCTTGTCATATCACTTGTTCCTTGGGAGAAGAGACCAACCCCCACCTGGCTCTAACCTCCTTTCAGGGAGTTTTAGAGAGTGAGAAGGTCTCCGCTGAGCCTCGTTTTCTCCAGGCTCAACAACCCCAGGTCCCTCAGCCACTCCTCATGTGAGTTGTGCTGTAGACCCTTCCCCAGTTTCATTGCCCTTCTCTGGATGTGATCCCGCCCCTCAGTGTCCTTCTTGGAGTGTAGGGCCCAATACTGCACCCAGGGTTTGGAGGGTGGCTGTGTTGCACTGTGTCATCTGTCTGTGTGTTGTCCCATTACTCCTCTAGGTTTCTTGGAGAAAAACAGGGACACGCTGCATGGAGACATCATTCAGCTGGTGCATTCCTCAAAAAACAAATTCATCAAGCAGATCTTCCAAGCAGATGTGGCAATGGTAATGCAAGCGGGAGAAGACTTTTTTATTCAGGGTGGGCTTTTCCTGGAAGGGGCGGAAGATTTGCAGAGTCATATTGTTCTGATACCTGAAGTATTTCAAACATGTTAATGTGAGTTAACCATCAGAAAGTGTTAATGTGGTGTCACAGGTACCTCCACAATCACACCCCAAGTTCACTGCATTCAGTTTGTCAGATGTTATTTTGTGCTGTGATTGCTCCTCTCCTAATTGTGCAGGGATGAGAACAATAAGGTTTGTGACTGTAGAAATCTGTGAGAGAAGGAGCTAGCCCCTCCAGCTGAGTAGGCCAGATCTGTGTATAATAGAGTGAGAAGTGAAAACCAAATGCTTGTAGACCAGACAAGAATGAAGGGACAACCTGTCTGGCCCTTAAGTGCTGCAGCAGAATTGGGAGGGACCAGCCAACAGTCATGTTTTACTGCTACAGCAGGAGAGAGAGGGAACACCAGGTATGAAAGCTGAACTTTAAAGCTCCCCTTTCTACATCCCAGTCCTGCAGGAGGGTATGTACTTATTCCGTGCTCAGAGTGAAGTAAAACCATGTGCACTGAAGCTTTGGAGAAAGGCACAGTTATTGCTTTAACTCTTCCCACCCCATTTGAGCATTTATTACTGGGATATCAGCTTAAATGCTGACATTAGTGACTATGTCATCATTAATAATACAAATACACCATGCGTTGTTGAGTGAGTTGAACATCTACATCTCCCTACTAAGACACCATCAGCCCTGTTCCCCAAATAAAAATAAAAACTGTTTTAAAATGTCAGTTTTACAGAACCTGAAATTTTACACAGCTCAGTCACTATTGACAAATCCCTCAATCTCCCTAGGCAAAGCCATGGGACCGCAGAGGATAAAATTTTCCAAGGCAACCATGCTTTTTTAGAACTTGAAGTCCTCTTCCAAACATCAGCCAATGCCAGTGATGGTCGAAGGGACTTAAGGACTTTCAGGAGTGCCAAGCAGATATAAGTGCAGGATTCCTTTGTTTCCTAAGGGAAATAAATAGGCTACAGGCACATTTGCAAGTCTTGTTCATAACCTTTGGTCACTCAGTTTCTCCTTCTACTGAAATGAATAAGCAGTTATCTTGTTGACTTCATTAAGAACAAGGTAATGTTTATCAGCCCCAATTAAGCTACCATTGTCATGCCACTCCCAGCGGGTTCATATCTAGCCCCAGATGTGGATGCTCCTGCTAAACTAGGTGCTAACTCCCTTAGTATCAGCGCTGCCATTTACTTTGCTTTTTATTGCTTGTTCCTCACTGCCTTTTTGGTGCAAGCTTCGCAGTTCACCCTGGAAATGATTTCTTGCTTCTTTGAGCAGAGCAGAGATGCGCTCTGGGGAATCAATGAGAGGGAGCTCACAGGTTTACAGTTGTGTAGATTTCTCCATGAGGACAGCTACCAAGCATCTGTATAAGATGCTGAAAGTATATGACATCAATTTGAGATTTTCCCCTGGGCATTGTTGGGGACCTGAGAACTGAGAAGTGCGTCAGAGCACTTTATTTTAAAATAAACGTTTGTTTCGTTGGGGGTTTTTTAATAGATCCATTAAACATTTTCAGAATCTGGCCTGAGTGATGGTCCCTGTGCTTTGATCCTTTCATGATCTCTGCTTTTCATGGTTGAATGAGAGTTTTATAACCTGACTAGCATGGAACTGAAAGAGGAGCAAACATTGTGTACCGGCTCCCCTAATCATACCCAGTGTCAGTGTGAATGAGGAGAGCACAAACCCCCTAAACACGATGCAGACAAAACTGCAGGATCCAGCATGGGAATGAGATGATTTTGCCATCGATTTCCACCAAAATCAAATAATCTTTGCAGTCCCTTTCTTAAAAGGGGCTGGTTGGTCGAGGATCCTCTCCTGATACCCTTAGAATTGTAGTGATAGGACAAGCGGTAATGGTTTTAAACTGAAAGAGGGTAGATTTAGATTAGATATTCAGAAGAAATTCTTTACTGTGATGGTGGTGAGACACTGGAACAGGTTGTCCAGAGAAGTTGTGGATGCCCTATACCTGGAAGTGTTCAGGGTCAGGTTGGATGGAGCTTTGAACAACCTGGTCTAGTGAAAGGTGTCCCTGCCCATGGCAGGAACGTTGGAACAAGATGATCTTCAAGGTCACTTCAAACCCAAACCTATGATTCTATGAAACATATTTCTAGAAGAAGGAGCAGGTGAGCATGGGTCATGGGAATTGACTGCATTCAGCAAAGAGCTGAGGTAAAGGCTCTTCCTGGAAGTATGTGCATGTCTCCAAGCATCAGTGAGACAATGTGTGGAGAAGCCTTCCAGAGACACTCAGGCCAGGTCAAACAGATCTAACATCTTCCCTTAAAAAGTGGTGAGTGGCTGCTATGCTAAGGGCTAAATCAAATAATGAGGCATTTTACTCAAAAGCTTCCAAGCTTTGGTCCTCAGGAGCTTTTTGATGAGTTTGTAGGATTTTGTGAGTCAGTGATGAGCAGCTCCATATCAGCTTTATATGCAGTCTTTCAAACGGGATCCTAATATGCCAGAATCTTGAGAAAGCCACAGATTAGAGAAATTTGAAAACTAGTTGAGAGTGTATGTTTAAATATTGTAGTAACTGAGAATTGAGGTCCCTTGAGAGACCTCATATTTGTGCACAACAAAACCTGTGTGGTGAACTGGGTACTACTGGAGCACACAGGGCTGTGGAGCCTGATTTATGTATACCCGTCATGGAGGAGGTCTATCTGCATGTGTTTGCTGAATCGGAACATTGCTTTGAGCAGTGCTAGGTGAAGTGATGGATTTAGTGGCAATCGTACACCATTCCTCTGAGGAGTCAGCTGGTATGGTCTGACAGCGCTTCTTGCTCAAGGAGCAGGTAGAAAGAGCAGTGGAGGATGGAAAACAGCGAAGGAAAAAACAAATAGGAAATTTGATGTCTTTCCCCTTGGCAAAAATTTCAATTCTGTAGAAAATATCTGATTTGTTGGATTGAAATTAGGAAGAAAGGGAGGGATTTCTTTGGAATTTTTGTGAAAATTTGTCTTTTCCCTGGCATCTTCCCAACCACTGTGTATTGAGAGGATTGATCACAGGAGAGCAGGGATGTGTGAGGGAGAGGAGTGGGGATGTATGAAACTGGATGGATAATGAGTGAGGTTAAAAGATACACAAGATATTTTGTTTCCAAGAAGCAAGAGCTGGACAGTGGTGGTTCACTCAGCTTCAGAGATGTGAACATGGAGACAAAAGGGAAAAGCCAGAAGGGGGATAGACAAACATCTAAGAATTAATGCATTTTATTCATAAGATATTTTAACAGCTGGACCTCCAAGACTAACAATGTCAGGCTCCCATTTTGGTGATTCCTTCTTTTCACTATTTACTCTTCTCTGTCTCTGTTTTGTTTTGTTTTTTCACCTGTGCTTCATGTAGTTTCTCTGTGGCTATGCATCCAGCACATTTGGCCAGTCGCCCACACCCACACCGAAGGTAAACTGAATACCTGAGTTCCTCTTGTTGTATATTCACCTCTCCTTGGCAAGGATTGTGCTTTGCTCTTGTCAGTTTTTTCCTCTTCCTGCACTATCTATAGAGGATCCATTTCAAGTGGCGAGTGTAACAGAGAGCATTTTTACAGCTTGTTGAATAGATACAGGTGTGACTGCATCATTTATTTATAGGATTCAACTCAAAAGAGCTTTGCAATGATGGGAATTTGGTTTGGATAAAATCAGAACCAGCTCGAGTCAAAGTTTTGAGGATTTTCTTGTCATATTTGAGTCATTTAAATTAACTTCAGAGGGATCAACTGTGGGATTTGGCTGTCATTTATCATGGTGCCACCACTGGCTTCAGTGGGACATTATTCCTGCATGCAACTGCAAATCTTGCCCTGTTTTGCCCTTTCTAGGGCAGGAAGCTGACAGGTCGTGTGTGAAGAGAGACTCCTGGATTGCATTTCTGGATTGCTTGGAAATGCTATCATTCTTGGGCGGGGGTGGTTACTTCTTGTTTAGAGAAGAGCTCAAATCCAAGCCTTCAAAGACAGTTAATATTGGACCTTGCCATGATCATCCAAACAAGCTCCTGGCACCTTTTTTAGGTCTTTTCTGTTGCATCACATCTCCTGACTGGTTCTGATACCTTCCCAAACCTTTCTTGCTAAATATTTGACCATAGGGTAGCATACTGTGTGCTAAAGGGTTTGTGACATTAGCTTTATGACTCTGCTCACATTTCAACAACAATCTTTTCAATAGCTGGAGGATTGTGTTGGAGATAGACCTGACTTTCAAGAATCAGATCCTTGCATGGGGCTGAATTTCAACGATTTTTACCTCTGCAGTGTCTCAGATGTTTGGGCTTGGAATTCCAATGAGGGGGATGTGACCCAAATGACCCAAAGCCATTCATTCCAGAGATATACTCCTTCCCCTCCATATCATGATTGCCAGCTGTTTGGATTGCAACATCTCATTGGACTCTGCTCTAGAGTTGTAGCAATGCCACATACCAAAACAAACAGACAAACAAACCGGAAACAACCCTCCTTCCTGAGTTAGGGTATTTTAGAATTAAATCTGGGAGAGGACTGTTGTGCAAAACCTGTCAGAAATGCCAAAGCCACTCTTTTTTTTTCTTTTTTTTTTTTTTTGACAACAGGAGGGACAGGGAAATGGGAGACATAATACTGATTATTTTTTAATATTTTTCTGTAGTCATAGTTGTTCTTGTAATACAACTTTGTGTTTTGTAGGTTTTCTGATGACTAATTGATTGTATATGTTAAGCAGTGAGGCAAAGGTGGAATGGCCAAGTCAAAAAAGATTTTTCAAATATATTAACATCAGTAAAAAATTTATAAAAATTAGTTTAGTTCAAAATAGTGACACTTGTCACTGTTACATAGTCCTGACAGCTTTGCATCTGAAGGCACTTTCCAGACTGCACAGCCTTTAGGAGAGAGACTGTCTCTTCACTATATGATGGTATAGACTCTGCTGTGAGGAGGCCTCAATTCTCAGTGGTCAGCTGGAGGTCATCCCAGTGACATCTCGTATAAAAAAGTAACAAACAAAAAGCGTATTTTTTCTCAGACTTGAGAGAAAAAAAGCTGATAAACAGCATGTAATGTTGGCATGTCCCAATTTAGTGACTTCTTCTCATCCGAAGGAGATGAGAGGATGCTCCGTTGTCCAGAAACTTTCCCCAAAGTATTGATGGTGACCCATGCTTCTCTCTCCTTCCTTAGCTCACCTTAAGCAATTCATCTTTCTGCATTCCCACTGAAGCAGGTTGCTATCTCCCTGGCAGACTTCGTACTGAGCATAGTGACCGTGGTACACCATGCAGCCTTCTCCTTAAAGTGGGAGGAGAAGATGCAGAGGGACAGCAGGAGTAATTTCTATTATTTTTGACCTAGTGATATTTCCCCTTTTGTACTTGTTTTTCTCCTTGCTTCTGTTTGTTTGGTTTGAATGTTACAAAGGAAAATAACAACTGGTGTTTGCCCTTGCTAGAGCTCTAGGCCTGTACTGAGACCAACCTGCTTAACATAACTTTGTGTCCACCTTGACCCGCTGAATACATGGGATGCAGATGGGCTGAACTGGTTATTACTTTCTCAGCCCTGGACACATAAGTACCTAAATGTGTTCAACCCACCAAAGGAAGGATTCTGAACAGGTCCCTAGAGGTTTTACAGCTTCACAGAGATGCTGGGAAATGTTCTGTAGTCCCAGCTCTGTCACTGGGGATTTCATGCTGGGGCAACATCCTCTTGTGGCCTGCTGCTGATGTTTTACCTTGACTTTTGTGTTTATGTTACTGCAAGTAGCCACACACATCTGTGCACCTCTAAAGCCAGACTGGCTTGATGTGGCAGAAAGAGGGAACATTGGAGCATGTCTGAGTACCATACTGGTCTGCACATCTGTCTGAACTTCTCTTTTGAGACGGTGCTTCTCTGTAAATCATGTAATTCTGTAATTCTCTTCCTTTTCTTATTTTTCTCTTCTGCTTTTTTTTTTCCCCCTTTGATGCTGAGCAGAGGCTGAATGATTATTCAGTGCTCCAATCCATACAACAACACTTGTGAATCCTACTTGTCCTTACCCATGACACACGGGTCATGTTCTTCTGTGTGCTAGACTCTGCATGGGCACTGGTGAAGAGATAGTCTGTGTCCCAAAGATGCTACAGTCTCACAGTTCAAAAGCTAAGACATGTCTAGCCAGGTGAAAACAAGAATGTGTTGATCTCTTTCTGCTTCAGGCTACACGAATTGGGTCTGTTTTAAGCTAAAAAATGCTCCTCCTGTGCAGTCAAACCTGTATTTTCAATGCCTCACAAGGCTGTGTTGGCAGGCTGCTCCACTCATTTTTTTGGGGTGCCATTTTGTTGGAATAAGGGAAGAGGTGTGATTCTCCTCACACTGGTATTGAGGTGAGGCAGGAGGAACCACAATGGCTTCAGTGGTGTCCCTGCAGGAGGAGGCTGATGCAAAGCACTCACCTGAGGTTTCGTTGTGTAGCTGAGAACGTGGTTAGTGCCCATGTGGCTGGTGCCCACTATTGAGAGGAGGCTGTGCACAAATGTCAGGCACAGGAAGAGTGTGAATGGATGGGGACGGTGCAGTCTTGTCAGGAGGAGCCCAGACCGCTCTGACAATTTGGATAGGAAGACAAACTGCTTTCTGGCTGCTGTCCCTTCCCTCCAGCCCCTCCCAGTAAAAATCTCTCAGCCTAAGGGATGGAGATGGCACCACTACTTTTTACCAGAGCTGGATGCATGCAAGGAGGAAATACAAAGCATTGGCACCCTAGAGAGGCAGGTCTTGCTATCTAGGAACAAACCACTCCTGCATTCCCCTGTAGACCCTTGTACAAAGTCTTGCATCCTTCCTATCACCTTGGCTGAAAAAACGACCTCTCCCAGCCAAGCCCAAATTGGCAAACCTGGCTAGTGTGCAGTTGCTTCCAACTCCCAGCCCTGGTCCTGCATCTGTTGCTGCTTCTAACTCCTGCGGCTATCTTTTCACATTTCACAGAGGTGACCCCTTGCACATAATTAGCAAAGTGATGAGAAAAAATTAATCAAAGCTACCCAAACAAGGCTTCTTGCTGAAACAGCCTATTCCTCATTAAATTTGTGACAGAATGTGAGCACTGTACTCTACAGTGCTCTGCATGTAGCAGCTGCATCCATTAATTACTCTAAATTTGTTAACAGTTTGTTCTTCGGGGGAAGATTTTGCTGGGAGAGATCACTGATAGCCTCCCCCATGCTCTTCTTGACAAGCAGGCCAGGTTTTTCTGGTGTGTGCATGAGCTGGGTTTTCTCTTGTTGGAATTCCATGATGACTTTGTGTTTGTGTTGATTGGGTTTGTCTCAACATCATATTCAACTTGAACTGTGTAAATTCCCTCACTATGACAAGGGGGTTGGACTAGATGATATTTATAGTCTTTTCCAACCCAAACTATTCCGTGATTCTATGAAATTTCTCCGGTTTCAGGGGGTGAGAATGTTGTCTGACAGGTTATTAGTGCTATACGATGAAGCACATGTGAAGATTTTAGCAAAAGTAGAAGTAAAACTCATCACCTCGCAAAACACAACAGCAAGCCAGTGCCAATGGGGACTTTGTGACTCCACACATGGCTTGACTACTTGCAAAGAAGAGAATGTTTGGAGGAAAAAATGCATTAAAACCCTGCTGGAATCTTCCCTTTGGGAAATCCCTGGCCACCAAGTCATGTCACTTGTCATGTCACAGTCCACCCTATTTTTTATTAGGAGAGAGTTGCATCCTGGTGCCCACCTCTTCCTCCAACCCATCAGCAGTAGCTGCTGCCGTAAAAAGGCTCCCTAAACACCAGACCCTATGAGACACACAGCTCCACTATGACTGTTGTGTGATGGGCTTAGATAATAGTGACTAACACGCAAAATAAGCTGGGGGCTTCTTTTAGTTTGAAGATGGCTTAACAAGATCCTCCCAGGGCCGGAAGAAGGGGCTATTAAGGGAAACATCTCCATTCAGCTTTAGAAACAATTGCCCTAAAGTGGAGATGGGATTATTAGTTTTGTCAAGGGAGTTAAACCAAGCAAAATACTCAAAATTATGCTGATTCACCCTAAACAGCCCCCTCATCTTGTCTAGTTAATAGTCTTTTCCAAACACAACTTGAATCCTCCCTGTAGTACAGGCTAAGGACCAGACCTTGACAGAAAATTCTGGAGCTGTTGCAGAGTCATCCTGTAACAGAAGTGCCCCGACTTGTTTTTCACATGGGTCTCCGGTCCTACACCCCAGGGAGCAAGAGGGGCTCAGCCCTGCAGGAGCCATGACAGAGGGGTAGGCATGGCTATGCTGCAATGCATGGGGACAGGGAAGCCCAAGCCATTCCCGAGGAGGATCCCTGGGCAGGTGTGTCACCCCAAGCTACATTACAGAGATGTGTGATGGCCCAGAAAGGGCTGTTTGCTTTCATAGGCAGATCTTCCTTGTGGCTCTGCACAGGGCAGATGGGATTGCCAGCCACACAGGGAGGTTTGAGCAGGAGAAATGAAGTTACGGCACTTTTCCTCCCTGGGTAGAGGCATATGGAGCAGGTTACCAGAGTCCAGACTTTGCAAGCTCACTGGTTCTCCCCTGCCCTTCTCCTGCTGCAATGTTCAACCACCTCTGGCCCCAGCTGTCACGGGAGGTTCCCGGGAATGTGGCCGGAGGGGAAAGGCAGTGTTATCCTTTCATTTCCTGAGCTCACTCCACTGCGGTTTTGCAGGGAGTGGAGACAAGGAAGCGTTCACCGACACTCAGCAGCCAGTTCAAGCGGTCCCTGGAGTTGTTGATGAGGACTCTCAGCGTGTGCCAGCCCTTTTTTGTCCGCTGCATCAAGCCCAATGAGTACAAGAAGCCCATGGTAAGTCCTAATTTTGTCTCCTAACTGGTTTTCGTATAGAACTGCCCACAAGGTTACTCTGTCCTGGAGCTAATCGCAAAACTCCTTCGGGTGTCAGTGGGGTCAAGACTGACCCTGGGTGCTTAGAAAACGAACCCACAGCTTGTTTGCCAAAGGGTTCGCAAAATCAGGCACTTGCTTTGTGTCCAGACAGCACCCCAACAGTTTTTGCAGGGGGAAGCTCCTGCCCCTGACTTTCTTCCCAAGGATAACCTCGAGGAATTCTCCCTGCAGCTCTTTCTGCCTCTGGCTTTCCATAGGGAGTAAACACCTCTGACTTTCCATAGGGGGGAGGTACCTTCCTACCAGAGACTTAATCTGAGCTGAAGGGCCCCGGGTTTAGTCCTGCAGTGGGGTTCAGTGTTTCCTAAAAGTGATTCCCCTTCCAGTGGGTGTTTTCTACAAAATCTTGGCTCCCAAAGGATCTCGCTCGGTTTCACCCCCATTATATTATTTCAACTGTTTTTTTAGCACCAATTGTGATAGGACAATTCTAAAAGTAGATTATAAAGACATAAAATCGCACAAAGAAAAGGTGAGAGGAATTATTTTATTGATTCCCAGAGAGTTGCTTCAAAAGCAACGAACACTGGGGACAAACTTCATGGAGCAAATGAAAGGGAAGGAGATGTCTGTAAATCCCCCTAACCACAAGCTGCTCATGGAGGGGACTCCAAATTTTGCAGATAAACGTAGATGGTAAGACGGGTGCTAAACACCCCGATCACACTGTCAGCACTTTGCGGAATTGGACCCTGGTGCTGTTAACAATCACCGTTAGCTGCTCACCACTCTCAATAGTGATACTGCTTGGGGACAATGAGCTTTATTTAATAATAATTTCAGCTATTTGTTTCTGTGAATCATTTTGCCCAGGCCTTTACATTTCAGTAGAAATTAATCTAGCCAGAGCTGGAGATTTATCTGAAGTCAGTGTTCATTAGCAAAGCTCAAGTGAGTGGAAAAAAAAAAAAAGCATAAAATACTGAATTTTAGAGCTGTTACATACAAGCAGTGTTTGAAATTTATTTTTACTGTTCAGCAACAACAACGTGATGTAGGGCGAAAGATTTGGTGGCTCTCTCAGAGCAGCTTACTTTGCCCTTATCCTGGTTTTGATGAGCATAAAAAGACACCTAACTGCATGTTAATGAAATACTTTGGGTTAGTATTTAACAATATGTCTGATCTGAGATTATCATTTGAGCTGAGATCCAAACAAGGCCGCCTTTAAGAACACGGGTGATGATGAGAAATAGATGTGCAACCTAAACTGATGTTTACAAATTATTCCTATTGCCCTGACTTTGAGCTGCTTTTACACCTCATGTCTGGGATTTGGTCTGCTATTTTGTGTAGGAAGTCTGTATTTCATCAACTTTTGCAAGCACTAAGCCAGAAGTCTCTGTCCAACCCATTTATCTAAAAAACTGTTGGTGGGACATAAAAACAGTTTGAAAGAATTGGACAAAGCAAAATTAATATCCCCATTAAAGTAATGAGTGGATGAGCTAAGACAGAATCAGAGACTGTAGTGCTGTATGATATGAAATGTGATTTCTTCCAAAATTTATTTTTGGCCTTGGTTTAATAATACAAAGGGAAAAAAAAAAGTCAGGTAATGGTTCACAGAGCTGTGCAGGGTGAACATTTTCTGGGAGTTCATTTTCTGTTGCTGGCTTTGGAGGAAAGTGTACTGATAGTGATAGGAAATGGAATAGTGGGAAGTGAAAGGTCAGTGGAAAGTCCTGACTGTTTGTTACTTTATGTTATTTTAAAACTTTTGCTTCCTTCAAAAATGTGCTTTGGGGAAAAAAAATAGTTTGCATCGGCATGCTAGCTAGAGTTCTATGGGTCTGCATATTGTCCCACACTGCTGTTTCTAACCATTTCTCTATTGTTCTGGTTAGTCCAAGAGAAACACTTGGGATGAATTAAGTAAGTAACTATGCAAGGAAAGTCAAAACTCTCTCCAGCCATCTGTGCCTCACGACGCCCTGATGCCAGGAGTGCATAGTTACCCATATGTGTAATGAGCTAGCCCTACAAACTCTGGAGGGTTACTTGCAAGCTCACAACCACTCACATGCCCTTCTGCATCATGGCAGTGGGAGACAGAAACACACATCTCTATACTCGTCACTTTTCTTGTCCCCAATACCCACTGTAAACAGTGACAGTGTGAGACCAAATCTGGATGATGTTACTTTCTGCATTTTCCTCGCTCATCTGTTGTCTTCACTTGGGATCAGGATCTGTCTCACTTCATTCCATCCCTTTCATGGTTAAGTGGCTGCCATGAGCTAGTCAAAAAGCTCCCTCTAAGGATGGGGAGATGGATGCATTGATAGGGCAGATCCTTCTGTCCCAGGAGATGCATCTGAGATATAGGGATATATGAGATGCAGGCACATACCTGTCTC
Source organism: Todus mexicanus (assembly GCA_013389965.1). NCBI lineage: Eukaryota > Metazoa > Chordata > Aves > Coraciiformes > Todidae > Todus > Todus mexicanus. Next base: position 41,744 of record WEIS01058111.1, read on the forward strand.
TCCTCACTCACTTCAGGGAGAACCTAAGTGAGTCACATTTTAGATGTTCATACCTGTACATACACAAATGCTCACATTTTAGACCGCTGAAAGGAGGACAGTTGAATAACACCCTGGCAGAAACTCTTTGACTAAGGCTGAGATACACTGTCCAAACTTACTATGGTGTGACAGCACTTGGTTTGAACACTCTTTGGGTACTCCCAGAAGAGAACATCAGGCTGCAAGAGGGTGCTCTCAGGGGCTCCAGGATGCTTCTCAAAGCACTGAAGCATGGCAGAGATTTTCCTGAACCTCCCTTTGTTTCAGAAGATCTGCCCATTTGCCCATTGCTTGTCAGAGGCAGCCATGGCTGCTGACCTGAGCTTCGTCCTTTCCCTAAATCCTTCAGCTGGTCTCTCTTCTGACCTGTTCATTTCAAGCTCCTCGGATGTCCTCCTGGGTACAGGATGGGTTGATGGTATCAGGCATATCTAACAGCCTTGACATCTCCAAGGCTGCTCTCTTCCTTTGAGTGACTTCAAGGGGGTCACCTACCCTAAGATCAACTGGTGTAAACACCTTTGAGTGTCTGAGCCTTCACCTCTATAATAACCTCTGTTTATTCTGCCTACAAAATGGTGCTTCCATACAGGAGTGCTGTGATCGTGCTAGTAAAGGTCAGAGAAGTGTTCAGAAGGTAATGACCATGAGTGGTCATTGCAGGGCTGAATGTATGGTTTGACCCTTACAGATGCAGCATCACCGCCCATTTTCCCAAGGTCATGTTCATCATTGCAGTATGCTCTCCGTTTCTCTCAGACCTTTGTGTAATGTGTAGGACACATTCAGTCTTGCAAACTGGAATTAAAGAAATGAGTGAGTCAAACACATTCAGCAGTTCATAGGATCAACCCATGACAGCCAACAGTCCTTTGGCCTTGGATCCACCAAATGAAGGATTTGGGTGGATGTCTGACTTTCTTGCCCTACACATCTTCAGAGTCCCAACTCTCTTATGGCCAATCCAGGCCAAGATGTGCAATCAAACCACCATGTCCTGTAACCTCCCCAGCTGTTTGACCGGGAGCTGTGCGTCCGTCAGCTGAGGTACTCAGGGATGATGGAGACCAT
>WEIS01058112.1:1182-17613 GCA_013389965.1 Todus mexicanus
ACTTAGCTGCTGGCTGGCAAAGGTTCTGTTGTGCAGTTCTGGGTCGTTCCAGCACAGAATTAACTCTTCTAATAAATGGTTGTAGAATGAGGCCTGACTGAGAGAAGAGGGTTATCTTCCTTTGAAACCGCTGATTTCTCAGAAGCGATGGAATTGGAATGCTGATGAGATTGCAGCCGAGTGAGATTGAAACTGTTGAGCCTCATTTATTGGGTTCTTTAGAGTAATGGGATCAGGATAGGGCTGATCATATTTAGTGCCGTTAAATCTTCTGTGCTTAATTAAGATGCTTCGTACGTTATGTGGTGCGACCGGGATCATGTCAAGAAGAAGGAAGGAGGCTAATACCTTGCTAACCCTGCATCTTGGTCATTCATTGCTGGGATAATATATGCGTGCAGCTGACAAATTATTCCATTAACAAGAGCAGAGTTAATTCCACCCGAGAAGGAAACACTGGTAGGAAGAGCTAAAAAGGAGAGAACATTTCTAAGCTACCCCCAGAGGGGGAGATCTTTACCTTTCCTCGAACATTCTTGTATGCTTGACAGAAAACCTTGAAGCATCTCTCTGTGCTTCCCCACAGGTCAAATGCAAGTCCCAGTTGCTTGAGGACTCTGATAAAAGTCTCTCCTTCAACCTACTCATGTATTAACTGATCTGTTTGGGGTTTTTTTCCTAGCCTGTTGGTTGCTATCATCAGCATCTTTCTCCTCCCCGGTTTGGGACTGGTTTGGCTCTGTGCAGGCGGCCGGCAGAGGGGGATCGACTACACCAAATGGGTGGGAAATCAGGGTTTGTGATCCTGGAGCCATGCGGGGAGCTTCGCCTGCCTGCAGGAGTCCTCACTTTTGTGACCAGCTCTCTGCAGGCAAGAATATTGCGGATTTATCCGTCAGCATGGCTGGAAGGTATTTGCTGACGGAAGGGGCTCTCAGAGCACAGCAAGTTAATGCCAGTTCCTTCTCTTCTACTCCCAGTACATCATAGACCGATATCAACCCTGCCTTCAACCTGAGGCTGGAATTTCAAACTGGGTGTGTTACCTGGTCCTTTCATTGCAGTATATATAAAACTCAGCTGGCATCACTCTGACGAGAACAGACTGGGTAAGAAGGTGGGGTTTCCACCGTTAGTGATTTGTTCTACATTGAAACCAGTAGCAGAACTCCAGATTTTCTATGTTTCCCTTGACCTAAGATGATGGGATCAAGCCTAGTGCATCTGCTGCCCTCCACACACCCTGGTTCTGCACATCTCTGTCACCTCTAAGATGTATTTAACTTCCTCACACCCCTACATACTGTTCTAGATGGCCACCAAATTGCCTAGGAGTTCCATTTACATGCAGTTTTGGGGCAGGTAATTTGGGAACCTCCTTGTGAAGCAATATCTGAGCACTCATGGGGGATCCTTTTTTGACATTGGTTATTATATCTTACCAGTCCAAGTAGAAAAGGTAGCATCAGACACAGAGCCCAGTTTGTGGACTCTGCTTTCTGCTAAAAGTTCCACACAAAGGGGTAGGCTGGGCTCAGAACATCACAAGAGATCGCGCAGGGTGTGGTCATCACCCTGAATCAGTTTAGCAAGTAAAAATCCCTCAGGAGACTCTATTCACAGTCATTTTTTCTTCTGTTTTTTAATTGCGGTCCTCTAGAACCTTGATCACCTTATGAAAATATTAGGTGGCTTGTGGTTATTCAATGCACAGAGTAACACAGAGTGTCTTAAATTACGAATGCTGGAAACTGCAAATAAATTTGAGGACAAAGGAAGAGGAGAAGATGGTAGGTGAACTAGGTGGTAACGTCTATCTGTCTGAGAGCTGTCACCTTCCAGAAGTATTCTGCTAAGAGTAGGTGCTGGCCAGCTAGGAGTGAGCTGCATTCAGTGAAAAATGGTGCATTTCAGTGAGCCCCATCCCATCACTCGCTAGGTTTGGCTTCACCCTGGAGTAAGGAGAGATGCGTGTCACTCAGCGGGTGATTCTTCTATCTCTGACTCAGCACTGTATCCTCAGGATACGATTTATAGGTGTTAAGGCATCGAAAGAGCAAAAGATTCCTAATTTTAATTTTAAAGTGATTTAGGAATGAAGGATTGACCACTGCTAAGAGGGGATCCGGACGGCTTTGTGTACTAGGTGATTAATCAGCAATATTCAGTGGATGGTGTCTGTCTCAGAAATGATGCATTGCCTCAACAGGAGTTATATTTAGAAGGGAAACCTTGACAGAGAAGGTCCGAGCTTCTGCCACCTTCGCTTTGACCGTGCTATCGTTACTGGAGACAGCACCAGGACAAATATCCTGCCAGGCAGAGGATTTTCAGGGTCTGCTTTGCAAGTTGGTCAGATTCATAGTACGGAGGAGCAAGCTGATTTAGGAACATCCTTTTGAAGGAATATCTGAGCTGCTTTTAATTTACTTCACTGAGAGCTGACAATGCCCATGCCACTCTGCCTTGGCTATGCCCCTTCCAGAAGCTGGGCTGGGTTGTTTAAACTCTCACCCTGTAGCTTGGACATACCATTAATACATTAATTATAGTATTTCCTTCCTTACGGGGCTTGAACAAATCTCTACTCCCAACATTTTTGTCTCCCCAAATCAGAGAGATTTGGGGTCCTCACATGGCAGTGAATCACCCTACTAAGGATCTAAGGATCAGAGGGATTTGGGGAGATCCTTGGTCATCTTGAAAACAACGAGGCAGCAGCAGCATCGAGCTCTGCAGCTCTGCAGCATCTTTTCTTTAATTTTGGTTTACTTTTCAGGTTAAAAGGGGCTTTCCCTGACGCGGGGAACCCAGAATTGCAGGAAAGACCAGCAGGGTTAGTGCTGGGAGCTCGTATCAGTGACGCAGCTCAGGGGGTGTCTTCATGCTCTGGAATAGGAAAAGTTCTCTGTGCTGAAGATTCAGCTGAAGAGCTGAGCACTTGCACCACACCTCGAAAATTTTCTGTTCCCAAGGCAAGAGGTTTAAACCAAACCTGTATAGTTATGACTCTTCTTAAGACTGTAAAGAGTATAAAAATAAATACATTCATGTGGTGCAGCAGAATCTTACTTCCCAGGCTAACGAAGAAGTGGAGGAGGCCAAAATGAGGAACACCAGCTGTGCTCCTCCAAGTCCAGGGGTTTGGCCAAGCTTGGTATTTAATATTGTTCTATTGAGAGTCATTCATTTTGCACTTAATCCTGGAAAGAGAGCACTCAGCTCCTCACAGATCTGCCCTTCCTTGGCCTACGCTTCATCTGATTAGAGGCAAAATGACCCCGTGCATCTGACAAATTGCCTCATTGGATGAGGCGATTTCTTTTCCAAGCCCAGTTTCAGAAAATGTACATTTATATAGTACATATTAACAGTACAAGATAAGGAGGTTCTGCCCCCACCCAACGCCTTGGTAAAAGAAGGATTCGAGGCTATTGCTTCATGTTTCCTCTACCAGCAACAGCACAAATATAACGCAGCGCCTCATTCTGCCTGATCTTCATCTTTGTGTCTGGAGCCTTCCACTGTTCATCGTGCTGGTTCTGTGTTCAACACTCATACTGAGAACTTCACCTGTGGAATTAGGTTAGAAAAATGCTCTTGTTTCATTGTGATTTTGAACAAAAGCGCTTTCCAGTTCTGCTGCAGGGGTGGCTACAGCCGCTGTTCAGTTGTTCGCTGTTCAATGGTTTGCTGTTCAAGCCTTTCAATTCACAGCAGACAGCCACTGCAAACAGAAAACAAAATTACAAGGCAACCAGTGTCTCATCCTCACCTTTTTGATTTTTTAGCTCATGTTTTAGCAGTAGCCAATTCAGTAACACAGCTTGGGCTGATGCTCTGCATTTCACTGACCTCAGCAATTTTGCACCACGCCATCAATCTGATTTGGAGTCAGCTCCTGATACAAGCTATTTAAGCCTCATGAGACAGATGTGTCTGTGTTAAGGAGGGTCATTCCGATGCAGGACATCAATAAAATATTCATCTTCTCATATATTTTAATAGAATTTTTGGTAGCAATTAAGCTGTTCCAGTGTAAAAATACAGTCACTGGAAACTATCATGTACACGACACAGTTAATCAGGTCACTGTGAGGATTATGTGAGCCTGGAAAGGGGTCAGGAGCTGCTTCCTTGCTCTTTTTCCTCCTTGCTAGATCCTCACTGTGGTGATTCACTGACACGAGAGTGTCCACACAGTGAGGGAAGAGAGATTTCTGAGTTCAGAAAAGATCTGCTTGCAGGTGGAGGGAGAAATTTTCAAAGAAGAATATTTTTAGTAGAAAGGAGAAGGGAGAAGCACTTGTTCAGCTTAATAAATAAAGCTCGAGGGGCAGCGATCAAAGCAATTAGCACCTCTTTATTTTATCCTTCATCATAGAATCATGTTATAGAATCATGTAGGTTAGAAAAGACCTTTAAGATCATCAATTCCAACCTTTCACCCTACTCTACCAAGTCCATCACTACACCATGTCCCCAAGGACCCTTCAGTTCTGGAACCAAATGTACATGAAGAAACAAAGCATCTTAGAAACACCATCTGTACAAATCATCATTAATGGGTTGGGAAAATGTGGTTATGATGAGAATGTTGTGGATAGGGAAACTGAGGCACTGAGCTTGTCAGTTGGCAGAGATGACGATCGTTGTCACTGGACCTCTCTGGAACTTCCTCTGTGACCTGCAGAGTGAGGAACAGAGTCAAATCTCATTCTCTCCAAAGTGGAGTAGATTGTTTTCCTAGATATTACGAAGAAATTCTTTACAGTGAGGGTGGTGAGACACTGGGCACAGGCTGCCCGGAGAAGCTGTGGCTGCTCCATCCCTGAATGTGTTCAAATCCAGGCTGGATGGAGCTTTGAGCAACCTGCAGGGGCCCATGGCAGGGCGGTTGGAACTAGATGATCTTTAAGGTCCCTTCCAACCCAAACCATTCTATGAATCTATTATAGTTTCAGCCTAGTTTTGGTTCCTGCTCCAGCTGTTGATGACACAAGCTTGGAATCAACAGCAAAGATAAACCTGAGGACCTTTAGTTCTTCCTGACTCTTGGACAAAGCATGAGATCCTGTAACATTCATTTCTACAGCTTGTTCTGACCAGCTGAGAGTTGATAAAGTCGCTGTGGTGCTCTCGGGTATATTCAGATCATCCGTCACCTTCTACCTTTTAATTCTGGAAAAGCAAATTTCGTTGAGCTGTTATTTTTCTAAGTCATCTATCTCAATAGCAGAACCTCAATTAAAAGAGGGTCTTATATCTGCCAAAGAAAGTTTCTGAGCTGTGCAGTTCTTCATTTTCTTGTGTCACTGTGGAAAAAGAGAAAAGATGCAGAATTTTCCCTTTTTTTAGTTTAATAACAGTATCAGTTTAGGTATTAAAATGGTCAGATTTGTAACTAGAGCGAGGAGACAGCAAATCAAAGCAGATAGTTTTGGAAGAACTGGATTTCTGGAAGTTCTTCAGCGTGCTGCATGTGATCCTGAGCAGTGAGTTAGGACAGGATGGGATATCCTTGGGAGCGACTGCATTGGGAATGCACTTTTTATTTAACAGGTTAAACAGAACCTCGCAATTTCTGGCTTCTACATAATTGTCAAATGCTTCAAAAAACTCTCCCAAGTGTTGCAAAAGTTTAGGCCTTTGAAAACCCCTAACATAATCCCTCGGATTGTTAATACTTCTGAAAAATCAGATTAATCCAATTAAGCACCCAAATGAGAATTCGACTCCTTTCAAGATCTGATCCAAAGCGTCTGCAGCAACTGCACCATTTTATTTAAGTTGAGGAAACCCAGCCAAGTTCGTATTACAAAAAGAATAAGCCACTGTCCGCTTGGTCTGGCGGCAAAGCCCATTCTCAATAAGTTTCTGCTCTAACAAGCTGTATCAGTTTCGTCTCAGTAGATCTGACGGTTATTGAGCAGTGCTCAATGTTCTGGAGGGTGCCAGCCACGTAATTGTTTTTACAACACTGTAAAATGAATCAGACTGAAATTAGTGTCACTCAGCAGAATCACTTCCCTTCCCTTTAAATTACTTCAGCAGAGGGTTAATCAAAAAGAAAATGAAGTTTTGACGCTGCCCTTCAGCTAAGGGCAAGCACAGGTTCAGTCGTCTTCACTTCATTTGGCTGGGGAGAAAGACTATACAGTATCTGCCCTTGCTGCTCTGCCCGGGGAGGGGGAGGCAGGATGGTGCTGACTTCTCAGAGCTTCCCACTGGAAAGACGAATTGGTAGGAGAAGGAGGAAGATGCCATTTTTTCATCTGAACTCTGGTGAAATGGAAGCTAGCAAAGTGGAGTTACAGGAAAAGGTATTTCTGTGTGGAAGGTTCTCGCAAGAGCAGGTTGGCATCGTCAACTCTTATAAAGCACAGATATCCTCAGCCTCCTTTGGTGCTGCTTGAGCTCAGGAGCTGAGGAAGGTGGAACATCTAATTCAGCTAAGATATGCCATTGTCTACCAGCATCAGATGCCAGCTCCTTGATTTCCCTTGTATAAATCAACTCTTTGCTGAGATAAACCAAACCTCCTTTGGTTTATCCCCCTTGGAATATTTTTAACCCACTTCGAGATGTGTATTTTTGGAAGCAATTCCAGTAAATGTCACTGCCTCGAAGGCTTTCAGGTCTTGCTCTATGGGAATATTGCTCCATTCTGATCATTCACTGCAGCGGGTTGATTATTTCTCGCTCCATCGTATTTTGTACGTGCGCAGGCTGCAGTGGCATTTATTAGGAGTGTGTTTTTCCAGCGACGTCTGGCTTGTGAGTTCTATCAATAACAGCTGGGCAAAGGAAGGTGAGCGTGAGCTATAATTATTATATACAGCGACACAGTCAATGAAAGGCTCCGAGAAATTGTTGAGGCTGGAGGATATCTGTAGTTTCAAGAGCGCATAATCCCTTTGAGATAATAGAATTATGCAAAACGAGATTAAAGGGTTTATCTGCACGTGAAAATTGCATCGGTTTCCATTTGTGTTGCTTTCCAGCCACTGTAGATAATATTCATCCTCTGATAGCTTCATTCCAAGAGCTAGTGGCACAACAAACCTCTTCCATTTTTCCCTCAGCCCCAAAAGAAATGGTACATTGGGGGCATTTTGGTCCCTGTGGATTGAGTTCAGAGAGCCCCATCTTAGACAGCCAGTCTGCTAAGGTTAAGCTGCTGATGGTCAGTTCTCCTCCACTCCACAAATGGCCATCAGTTGATTCAGTTTTAACAGAACCACAAGTTTTACAGCCCAGCACAAGTAGAGAATCTATCACAGGATTGGGGCAGCTCACTCGGGATAGACCCATGTAGCAGGTGGAAATGTGAGTGTAGCAGCAGAAGACAGACCCACCATACCCACCCCAGCTTTAGGACAAGTAACAAGAGCAGCAAAACCAGAATAACGCTGCTCAGAAGGCAAAACATTTGCTCAACATCTTTCAGGGGCCTATAATTCCAGCTACCATCCGGCGTGGGAAGGTGCAAGTCTCCTGCTCATGTGTGTGGAGGAGCTGCGCTGCTCCCAAGGCACATCCCCTCGGTTGGGAACATGTGATTGGGATTTAATGAGTTGCAGTGCACATGGGATGGCTTCTTTCATTACAACGTATATCTGAAGATTTATATTCTAGCAGAGACAGGGGAGGGAGGCAGCTTGTGGAGTGCTCCGACTCCTTACAACTGAAACCACTCTAGATTTCCATCCCTCAGCAGAGCCAGAAGAGGTATTCCAGTGTCTGAAATCCCTGGGTCATTATACCCCAGAAGTGTAGGGATCACGAAAAGCTGATAAGAATTTTTAGAATATCCAAGATAAAACCCACCTACCTTTAGAAGAGATACCATCCATTATGATCTGAGGGAAACATCTTCTCCACAAGCAGTAAAAAAGGAGGAGCTGAAGCGAAGAGATGATTACAGTGAGCCAGCCATGAGGAAACAATATTTACTTCTTAATCTCTTAAGCAACATGCGATAGCATTTCTGCAAAGTGTTCAATAACGAAGGGAAAATATGAAGCCACTGATGGCAATGTCACACCCCCTGCTTTTAACAGTCGGGGCCTGGGTGCAGAAATACACGACTACATTCAACCTCATGGGTGGTAACATCGCTCGCAACCACCGAGGACCAGCAAGCAGCATTTATTGGCCCTGGCATTCATAAAAATGAGCCAGTGCTGCCTGATGTCTTGCGGTACGTGAGTAGTCAGCAGGAGAAGTTGTACATAATGACAGAGGAAAGGCAACATGAACTGGGAACCATCTGCCAGACGGGTGCTTGGGAAGGGCTCTGATGTGGCGCACTCAAGACGCGAGGAGGGAGAACCCAGATCTGCCTCTCCTTCTGATGAATATAAAATAGTGTGGGTGCAGGTATTGAAAAGTCTAGATTATCTTGGCAGAGGGAAGAGAATGACCGGCCAGACAGAGTCTGCTGTTGTAGGGGGGTGCGACTGTACGTACATGATCTCCCTCTATATAAAGAAACTGCTCTGGACAATGTTGGAAGGATGTTTGTCAAAGGGAACGGCTGCAAATGGGTTGTGAAGGACTTTCTAGTGCAGCACTGAATAGCTCTGGTATTGTGGATCTCTTTTTTCCTTGTATTAGGCTTTGGAAATCCGAGTCAGCCCCCAATTGCATTGATCAGCAGCAAGGATTGGACTCAAATGGGAAGGAAAAATACAGTCTGAGATCACCAAAATGCTCAAGAAGGGTCCCCAGGGAGGCCATGGGACATCACTGCGGGGAGGTGAGGATGTCACACGCTGCTCAGGTGTGTGCCTGGAGCTGAGGGTGTCAAACCCACAAGTCCTTTGGAAATTTTGGCACTGGGTGCTCCAATATCTAGGCTTTTACAGATACCATGCAAGCTAAAAAAAAACGGAATTCCAAAAATGGGGAGGTTTTGAGTGGAAATCATGATCCGTAGACAACTCCACACAGTGCACAAACACCTGGCAGGAGGACACAACTGTCTGTGGGTGAGAGAAATGTACCTGCCAGTGGCAACAAGGAAAAATAACTTAGTGCAGACAGAAATAAATAATAGAAAAAAAGTCCTGTTGGCTCATAACTTTCCTAACACCACGCACGTGTGTTTTATTTATTATTATTTTTTAATGTATGATTGTGCTGTCATCTGTTTCCTTTTTTTTTTTTTTACATCCTGATTATTTGATAATTAAAAAAGAAAATCGATTCTCCTTGATGCAGGACAAAAGCTGCAGAGATCGCCTGGAAATGAAGCTGTGGAAAGGTATGAATCGAGTTGGGAAAGGTAGCTGAAAAATGCATGATGCTATTGCCATTAACGTTTCAGGAGGAATACGAATGATTCTACAGGGAAGATTTCGAGTTTTGACAAGAAGAACCAAAGGTCTGTCCCCTGTTCTCAAAGATCCTCCGACCCCACCGAGTAAATTTGCCGGGGAGAAGGGGAAAGGAAGAAAAAGAAAAAGAAAGGGAAGAAAATGAAACCGAAATAAGCCGCAATTCAGCCGTGGAGGTGGCTCTAGTGAAAGCGTTCACCAAGCAAATCGCTCTTAAAATTAACGGCGACATTGGCACCTCTGGGGTCACCGGGGGGGGCACCTTCAGGTTGGGCTCATTTGTAATAATCCAGCTAATTAAGGTAAATCAAACCGGTTGTCTTGACGGTTGGGAATTCGGTTCCTTTGGCAGCTCAGGAGGGAGGAGAGAGGTTGGTTATTTTGGGGCACTGGTAGATCAGCCCCCTGCTGAAGGGAAAGGGGGGAATTGAGGGGGGAATGCACCCCCAAAAAGCCAGCGGGGGCTGGCAGGGATTAAGGGGGGAGCTTCAAAGTCGGTGGCACCAAAACGGGAGAGAAAAAATCAACCGTTTTGCCAGGAGAGCTTAAAACCAGGTAACGCTGGAATGTTACAGAGAGGGAGGGGGGGAAAACTTCCTCTCCCGTTTGGGAAATTCGGACAAAACAGGGACTAAATGGGGGGAAAAAAGTTAAAAATCAAAATCTTACTGGATTTTATAGTTAGTTCTGTGGTTTGCAGTGTTATCCCCGCACTTTGTTGTCGGAGTTTTGGGCTGGGGTATTTTGTTGGGCGGTTGTTTGGAGGGGTTTTTGCGTGCTAATAAACTAAGGGAAGGAACAGCAAGAAGCTTTTCAGATCCACCGCATTGATTGCAACAGAGAAAATGTGCATTTGAGACTTTAGCAAGTCCTGAGCTGCCCTGACCACCTCTTCTCTTTGTGTGCGGCTACAGGTATTAAATAAAAAGCTGATCGGGGTGATATTTTTGTTAATTATTATTCTAAGAATCCATAATACGATGATATTTCTTAACGTATGTATTGCCCTGTCAATATTAACAATGCTAACGTAATGCTTTACGGTAACAGATATTCGTATACTTATTAATATATAATATATTGATGAACGCTTCGGTTACTTAAACATCTCAGGGAAGCTTTCGAAGGGATATCAGGTCTTGATTAAAATTAGAGGGTCTTAATTATTATATCTCCACGGGGCAGAGCAGAAGGCAGCGGGTTTGCCCCGTGGGAAGCTCCGAGTTTTGCTCCGTGTCCCGAGCACGGGGAAAACCGGTAAGTGCAGGGGGAGGGATCCAGGGGGTTGTCTCTGGGCAGGGGTGAATCAGTCCGGTATCGGCTCAAAAAAAAAAAGGTGTTTGGTCAAAAAATAGAGAGAGATAAAGACCTGTGGAGATGTGGCCGCGATAATCGTTCCGGCTGGTTTGCAACACAACTCGGCTGAGGTGTGAGTTTGCAGGGCAGCGGCAATACAAGGAAAGAAAACACAAGGAAATTCCTGATTTTATTTTTATTATTTTAGGGAAAACGAGTGAAAAAGGCTCGGGACATTGATGCTCAGACTGATCTGGGCTCTGAGCCCTGAAATGTCCTTGCTCCTCTGTCACGGTGCTTATTTAGCAGGAGGATTTGAAGAGCAGGGAATATTTTCGAGCCTTTATCCCGCTTGAAGCAATGGGGAGGGGGATTCCTGCGCCTCGATTCAGGGGCTGGATTTATTTCTCAGGCGTGGAGACGGGGTCAGCCACTGATTTGCTTGCGTTGCTTCTGCGGTTAAGTTTTCAGACGCGATTCCTTTAGTCTTAAATCAATTATTAGCGCACCGACAAGAATTGCTGCTTCTGCCATCCCTCCCCCAGCTCCTGCTCCAGCTCCCCGCCGTGTTGTGCTGAAACCTGCGGAGTTTTGAACCATTTCTGGGTGCAAACGGCCTGAGCTGCCCGAGAAATCCAGCAAACCCCGAGAATCTGAAGAGAGGAGTCGAAATCCTCCCTCCGAATGTGGCAAAGAAAAAAAAAAAGAGAGGAAAATGAGGAAAAAAAGCGATTGCAAACGTCGGGCTGGGGTGAGGTGATTTTCCTGCGCTTTGCCCTTTGGAAAAGGCTGGAAACATTCTAGGATTCGATGAATTATGTTTCTACAAAGCATCCGACCCTGTCCTCCTCGTAAACCAACGATCCCGCTATTGTATTCACGCGTGGGATTTAATGTAGTCTGAGGCACTTCTCGTAAACAAACAATTCACTCGCCCATCGACTAAGACTTGATATTTATTTATTTCTCTATCTATTTATTTATTTCCCCACCATTCTGGCAAGGAACAGTTCGTGGATTTACGGCAACACGGTTTTTATCCCCCTCTGCCTCCCCAAACCAAATGAATTCGGTATAAACTGGCTGGTCCTACCAGCCGGGAACGTGTCGCTGGGAATCTCAGTGCTGGAAATGCCAGGAGGTACCTGGATTTGGAGATCGGCTTCCAATTAAGGCGAAAGAAATTGGTTAAGACCCTGGAGCTCCTGGATCTTCGGAGCCCCTTGAGCCGGGTGAAGGAGGCAGGAGGTGGTTGAGTGTCTTCTCCCCTCTTCCCAGCCACCTTCTTCCCTCTCTACCTCCCTCCCCACCTTCCTCCCCACCCTCCTCCTCCCAGCCGCCGCCCCTGCAATAAGGAAGGGGGGGAAAGGGTGACCTTTGATACCCCTTTCCCTGCTCCACACCCATCGGGGACCCAGGCATCCTGCGGGCAGAGTTGGGGTGGGCTTGTTCCCCCAGGTGGGGGAGGCAGAGCTGGGGGCACCCACTGGGCTTCTGCCCTCCCCAGCCCACCCATGGGCCCTGCAGAGAGGAGCAGGGTGCAAGCAGTGGGGAGTGGATGCTCTAGGGGTGCTTTGCTGCCTGCCCAAAGTGATTTACTGGGGGTGAGGGGGCTTTACACCTCCCCAGCAGAGTGAGCCAAGGTGATGCTCAGTGTCTTCCAGGCTGCGTCCATCTGTCCTCACNTGCCCTGAGAAGGTTTCAGTCCCTAATATTTTACCTGCTTTAGAGACCTTAACTCCAAAGTCCCGTGGAGGTTTTGCCATGAAGAGCAGGAGGCAGCGGTCATCTCAGTCACCATCCTGCTGGCCTGAGCACCTCCATGCCCAACCTGGGACTAGAAGGAGCCACCACTCATCTTGCCATGGTTCATGGTCTGTCCTGCTGAGCTCAGTAAGACTTCCCTGAACAGAGTTAAGGCCTGGACCTCAGTGGAAGTGGCCATAGGGATGTCTTGGTCCAAAAGACAAAGACCTCATGTTTGAATTTCTGCCTTAGGGAGAGATCTCTGATTACGAGAGGCCAGAAAAGAGAGCAACAGCTCATTGAGTGCACCAGAGCCATCCCAGAGGAGAGGCATGGTCCACTCTAGAGATTTTTCCTATAAGTTTATGCTACAAAGGAAGGAGATTACTCTGATTCTCACCTCCAGGCTACCCCATGCCTTGTACAGGAGAGCTGCTCCCGCCCTGGCTGGATACGACACCAGATTCACCTCCTGCAGGGCACGTTTTGGAGACCTGGCCTCAAAATCCTCCAGATTTCCCCCAAAATATGGCTCACCTCCAACCCCGAAGTGAAGCTTTGCTCCCCCTCAGGACCCCCGGCCCCACTAGCAGCGGGGAAGCGCAAAGGCTCCCGATGGCTCCTACCAAATTAAACATCAGAAGCAGGGCTTAAAAAGCCGAGCCCAGAGCAGCTCCCCTTTTCTCCCCCAACAGCTGAAAGCAATTGCTTCAGCACTTCTTGGGGAGCAGAGGGTGAGGCCTCGCTGCGTGCAGCGATGGGCGCACGCTGCCGGGCTCGGAGCCGATGGGGAAATGGGCTGCTCTGGCTGGCTGGGATGGGGATGTACAGCCACGAAACACGCAATGGATTTACAGGAGTGTGTGGTGGAGGGGATGTAGAGATGCACATTTTGCCACGTTTGAAAATAAAGAGCGTTTGAAGAGCTGGCTCGTACATTGAGCCAGAGCAAGCAGGGACCCCCGGCTGCATTTCTGAGGCTGTTTCCAAATCGAGGGCCGGGCAAACGTCTCTGTCTACAATAGATGGAGAATAGAAAATACAAATTTATTACATAATACATTTGTGTTTTGTTTTGCTGCTCCCTGACAGGAGCATTTACTCCATAAGCTGCACTCAGGCCACATCCCCTCCAGGCTTCTGCTCTGTGGGTAAAGCCACCACGGACTCTCACCGCTCTCCTTCCCCTCCCAGAGGCAGGAGCAAGGGGAGGGTTGGTGCCTTTTGAGGTTTTGGTCACCCTGGCCAAGGAGCCGAGGCTGGGGGAGGACATAGGAGGTGGGAAGGGGGCTCCTAGAGGAGCATTTTTGAAGGGAGTGGGTGGGTTTGGGGCTGGGAACGGGGGGTGCCGGTAGCTGTGGCCTTCAGGGAGCAACCCCAATATTTCATTTTCTGTTTGGGTGAGCAGGAGGCACAGACCCTACCTGGAGGTTTCAGGTTGGCCAGCCCAGGAACAACACAGGAGTGGTCTGAGGTGGGGCTCAGCCCTCCTGGTTTATCGTAAAGAAACTAAATGCCAAGGAAGGAGCCTCCAGTCAAGCCCAGTAAGGGGAAGAGGAAACCTGGGAGGTGAAAGGATGGCAAGAACCAGGTTAAACAGAACACCCCGAGTTTCGAATCATCTCACGTTTCACCCCAAAAAAGAGGTGTGGGGGGGTCAGAAGTGCACCGCGGTGATTGCGGCGCCGGGGCTTCGGCTCAGAGAGGGGATCAAAAGAGCAGAGTTAGAAGCCAGGCCATGCTCTCTGTTCCCCTGCCAGCTGATTTGTTCAAAGGATCCACGAGAAATGTGCTATAAAGTCCAGATTCTGGCCTTCCAGGCATCAGGGAGAGAAATATTCGCACCTACATCCCCAGCCTTCCGGGGATGCCTGTGGGGTGGGAAAGGAGGGGCTGGCGGTGAAGGGAGGAAAAGGAAAAAACCAAGAAAGAGAAGATCAAAATGTTTGCCTTTATTGGATTTTATTTATTTCTTTTGCTTCCCATAAATATTGCCAAAATCAGAAACCAAAGAGCTGGGCTCCCTTCCAGACCCAGAATTTAATTTTCCAACAATTGATTATTTCCAAACGTTAAAGTCTTTAAGCAGTTCCAATTATTTTTTTTTACTTTTTTTGTGTGTGTGTGTGTGTCTCTTCCCCCCTCTTCAAACTGTTTTGGGGTTTGGGTTGGTTTTGCGGGCGGGTTGGCTTTTTTTCCCTCGTATTTTGTAACGCTGGCCTCGAATTCAATCGCTTCAAAAAATCGCGGGCTGTTAAAAAATTATCCCTCAGCTTTTTCCAGATGCCAGATGGTAGAAATATTAAATGGATCCTGCAGAGAAAAGAAGTGAAGAATCGGTGCCAACGGATCATTTTGCAGTTGATCATCTGAAGCCCGATCACCCAAAGGAGAGAGGAACTAGTAAAATAAATCCGGTTGGGGGTTGCTCTTTTATTTTCTCCTTTAAAATAACCCCCCTGTTCCTTTTCCTTTATCGTGACCTTAAACATTCCACCGACTTTTCCTCCCTGAAGTTGTCAAGCGACGGAAATCTCAATATCACCCTGAAAAGTCGCTTTTTAAAGATGATTTCCACGGGGAAAAAATAAATAAATAAATAAATAAATAAAAAGCTGCTCGAAAATTTCCCAGCGGTTTCTAAAGGAGATGAAGCGAAGCGAGGCCAGGGCTTAAAAATTGCAATTTCGGAAACCTGGGAATGCCGCTGAAGAAATAAGTCCAAATTCAGGGGTTTGTGGGATTTTTTTAGGGGTGAAAAAGGTGAATTCGTCCCCGATGCTACTTTTGCCAAGGCAGGAGGTGGAGGGGAGGCTGCGGGGGTTGAGCTCCCCGGTTGCTACCCCCCTTCACCGGCCTGTCCTGGGCTTAAAACCGGGATAAAATCAGATTTCCATCCATAGAATCATAGAATCAGAGAATATTTAAGGCTGGAAAAGACCTCTTAGATCATCGAGTCCAGCCTATGACCGACCACCACCACTCAGATAAACCCTGCCACAATTTTTCTTATTTTCTTTTCTTTTTGTTTTGGAATTTGGTTTAGAATCCATCGCTGGGTCCATAACCTGATTTATGGGGTGTCCACCCGCGCTCGGCTGGCTACTGGATCCCCCTTCCTCCTTTATTTTCCCCTCTTTGGCTTCCCAAAAATTCAGCTCTAGCTGGAATAAAAGGCAAGAAAGTGACACAAACCCCCTGGAAAATCTCCAACGAGTCTCTCTGGTCGCTGATTCAGCTCCAGCTTCAAGCGGGGACATCTCGGGAGCTTCTCCGGGTGAAGAAGCCGCTGCAGGGACCGAGCTCTGCCCGGGACCAGGGCGGGGGGATCCCGGAGGGGGCGGCGGAGCCGGGGCAGCCCCGACGGTCGCGGCTCCAGCCAAGCCCCGAAGTCGCCACAAGCTCTTAACTTTCAACTTGGCCTTGACCTCCGGATTAAGCCCGACCTTTCTGGCAAGAGAAGCGGGGGAGCTGCGGCCCCCGTCGGCAAATAACCCCCCACCCCTGCCCCAGTCGCCCCAGTTATGGGCTGGTTCAAAGCAAATGGGGGGAGAGCAGGAGAGGGAGAGGGGAAAAAAGGGCATCAAAGAAGGAGTTGCAGTCGTTAAACTACGGAAAGGGAAGGGAGAAGCTTTGAAATCGGAAAGGTGAAGGCTAAAAACACTGGGATTTTTTTTTGAGAGGGTGTTAAATTTTGTTTTAAATTTTTTGGGGGGGGTGTTCATTCTTATATTCATTTTTTGAGTGTGTTGATTTTTATTTTAGTTCTTTTTTGAGGGTGTTAATTTTTATTTAAATTCTTCTGGGGAGTGTTAATTTTTATTTTAATTCTTTTTGGGAATGTTAATTTCTTTTTTTTTTTTGAGTGTGTCAGGTTTTATTTTATCTCTTTTTTTGGGGTGTTAATTTTTTTTTTAAGTCTTTTGTGGGTGCTAATTTTTATTTTAATTCTTGAGGGACGGTGTTTATTCTTATTTTATATTTTCGGGGGTATTAATTTTTATTTTAGTTCTTTTGGGGAGTGTTAATTTTGATTTTAATTTTTTGG
>WEIS01058112.1:19104-30462 GCA_013389965.1 Todus mexicanus
AGCTCGCAGCCCTTTTAAAAAGATCCGACGACCCCCCTCGGGCAGTGCCCGGGTGCTGCCGAGCAGCTTCTCCCCATGCCCCGGCCCCCCCCATGCAACCCCCGGAGCCCCGCGGCCCCCCGGGCCTTGAGGGGCTCCTGGCAGCCGGTGGTGGCTTCTCAAGCCCCCAGGGTAGGGGGTTGCTGCCTCCTCCTCCTCCTCTTCCTCCTCCTCCCCACCCAAGCCTCGGAGGTCCTTCGCCTCCCCCTGGGATGAACCCCGGTTACCCAGCCGAGGGTCCCCCCGAGCCCCCCAAACCTTGTCCGGCCGCCCCGTCGGGTCCCGCCGCCTCCGCTCCGCTGCCCTACGGTTATTTCGGCAGCGGCTACTACTCGTGTCGAGTCTCCCGCAGCTCCCTCAAAGCCGGGGGCCCTCCCCAAGGTCCCTTCCCCAGCGAGAAATACCTGGAGCCTCCCGCTGGCAGTGAGGAATTCCAGAGCCGCCCCGCCGAGTTCGCCTTTTACCCGGGTTACGGAGCCCCCTATCAACCGGTGACCGGTTACCTGGACGTGTCGGTGGTGCCGGGCTTGGGGGCTCCTCCGGGAGAAGCCAGGCATGAGACTCTGCTGCCCGTGGATGGTTATCATCAGCCCTGGGCTCTGGGAGGAGGCTGGAGCAGCCAAATGTGCTGCCCCAAAGAGCAGGGGCAAGCCGGGTACCTCCTGAAATCCGCCTTCGCAGGTAAAGTCTCCTGGGATGGGTGGGATGGGGTGGGATGGGATGGAATGGAATGGGATGGGGGGCTTTGGGGTGCATCGTGCACTGGAAGGGGTGTTGGGGAGGGTTGCTGGGAGTAAAGCTTAAAAGAATCTGCTGGGGAGCTGCTCTTGCCGTCCAGGAGTGAAATTAGTAGGGAGTTTTCCNTTTAATCTGAGCCCGGATTTTTCCACCGGGACTGCTCCTCTGCGCTCTTCGTGCTCCTCCCTCTCCTTCCCCTCCCTCCCCTCGTTTCCCCCATCCCCATCTCTCCCCCTCCTTCGGCCNGAGTTTTCCAATAATAATAATAATAACAATAATAATATCAATAATAACAATAATAACAACAATCTCAATAATATCAATAATCTCAAGAATAACAATAGTTTCAATAATAACAATAATAACAATAATAGTAATTTAAATTAACGCTGCTTTTTTTGCAACTCGTCGCCTTCCGATGATCCTCTGAGGGTTCAGGAGGTGAGATTCTCCGGGTCCAGACTCAGCCCGCCAACAGCACTCGGAAAATCGGGGGGGTTTGAAAAGGGAGGTGCTCATTTATACCGGGAGCTCTTCCCAAGCCACGCCGCTGGGATTGAACTTGACCCCGGCCCTGCTCGGCCGCGGATTAACCGCGTTGGAACCGCGGGGAGAGGACGCGGGTCTCGCCCACGTCGGTGTTTTGCCAGTATCTGGATTTCTCCCAGCAAATGAAAACAATAATAATAACAACAACAACCACCAGCGTAATAACAACAACAACAATAATGATGATGATAATATCATCTATAATAATATAAATAATAATAGCAATGATATAAATTATAATATCAATAATACTAGAAATAGTATAAACAATATTGATAATGTTCATACTAATAACAATAGTACTAGAAATAGTATAAATGATCTTGATAACGTCCATACTAATATCAATAGTACTAGANAGCCAATGAGGCAGTCCCCGAGCGTTGCGTCAGGGCAGCCCGGCGGGGAGCAAGGCAGCCCTCGGCAGCTCGCAGCCCTTTTAAAAAGATCCGACGACCCCCCTCGNGCTAATATCAATAATACTAGAAAAAATATAAATGATCTTGATAACGTCAATACTAATATCAATAATACTAGAAATAATGTAAATAATATTGATAAAGTCAATGCTAATATCAATAGTACTAGAAATAATATAAATTATCTTGATAACGCCCATACTAATATCAATACTACTAGAAATAGTGTAAATAATACTGATAACATCAATACGAATGTCAATAATATTAGAAATAATGTAAATAATATTGATAAGGTCAATACTAGTATCAATAATATTATGCATACTAGAAATGATACTATTGATACTATGAAGAATAATATCAGGAATTAAGAATAAATGAAGAGAGGAGGAAAAAAATCTTTATGTGCTGATAGGAGAATATAACATTTAAATATCTTTAGATGCCGTCGCTGTCAGGAGGCTGAAGGGAAGAAACGGGGCGGCAGGGAAAAGGAGAGTTAATGGCAGGGAAAGGGGATGGGAGGTGGGTGAGGGATACGTGGGGATCCCCCAAAATCCCCTCAGCCCCATCTCTCTCCCCACCGCCCCAGACTCGGCCGGGCAGTTGCCCCCCGACGGCTGCTCCTTTCGGCGAGGCCGCAAGAAGAGGGTCCCGTACAGCAAAGGGCAGCTGAAGGAGCTGGAGAAGGAGTACGCCAGCAGCAAATTCATCACCCGCGACAAGAGGAGGAAGATTTCGGCCGCCACCAACCTCACGGAGCGCCAGATCACCATCTGGTTCCAGAACAGGCGAGTCAAGGAGAAAAAAGTCGTCGCCAAAATCAAAAGCAGCAACAGCAACAGCAGCAGCAGCAACACCACCCCCTGAGGACACAGCCACTGCCAACCCCCAAGGGGTCCCAGGCTGCTCCCTCAAACACCCCCCTACCCCTCCTTGGGCTGGGGGATGCTCCGGTACCGTCAGAGGAGGCAACGAGCGACCCCCGAGGTGGAGCTGAGCCGGCCCTGGGGCAGGGCAAGGTGCTGGGCACCGCTCCCCGCTGCTCCTGGGGGTGAGACACCCCCCCAAGAAAAAGAGGGAGCTGAGGCAAATGCCCCAGCCCTGCTCGCCTTGCCCGCACAGGACCCTGTACAGTTCGCTCTTGCTTTCCCAACGCCGTTGCCACGTCGTCCTCCCTCCGTTCTCGCACTCGCATCCTCCGAGCGTTAAAAAAAAAACAAGCCACAAAGCAGCAAACTTGGCCTAATTATATTAATTAACCCCAATATGCAACTCCCGGCTCGCCCGCGTGTGCTGGCCAGGGAGGGAGGGAGGGCGGTGGGGAGAAAGGAAGGGGGTCACAGGGAATTTGGTCTTTAGAAAAGGGAAAAAGTTTCCTAAATTCAGGCAGAAGTATCAAAAAGGGAGAATAAATCTTGGCTCGGTGTGTTCTATAGAAACATGAGCCAATTGTTCGCATGAAGCGCGGGTTTGCCTGGATGTCCAGTAGATCCCTAGAGAATCATAGAATAATTAAGACTGGAAAAGACCTCTTGGATCATCAAGTCCAGCCTATGACATAGCCGGACCCGCAGGCACCCATGCCCATTTCTGAAGCAAAAAAAAAAAAGCTCCTAGTTTTGTTGGTTTGGGTTTTGTTGCCCTCGGTTCTATATAAAATCCCCTTAGCCGTCTGCACATGCACATATTTACCGAGCCGCATTATTTCTTCCTTTTATTCTCTCCGATTTTCCTTTGTTTGCGTGTGTTCGTGCGGTTCTAGATACTCAACTTCCCCCAACGTGTGCACCTATACCTGCTCTATAATCCTGGATGTGCGGATATAAAGATATACTCGGATCAAGGTGTATATCCCCGTGTTTCTAGAAGTATTTCTCTGTCTTTCCATGCCTCTATTTTGATACAGGTACACGCCAGCCGCAGAATTCCCTTTCGTTTTTGTGCTCCCCGACGTGTATTTGTACGCACATTGCCCTACTCCTACTAACACCGAATTCTTGCCAGACGTTTCGTAGCATGTGCTCAGCTAATCCCCGTGGAATATTAAATGATCTTGGGTAATATTGAGACCCGGCGTCATCTTTTGCGGCCGAATGAAGGAGGGGGAAAGTCCAAAGGCAAACCACACCACGCTCTTTTGGGGTTATTCGCAGCTTTGGGGGCAGCGCAAACTCCGCGGCCACAATTTCTTTGTGGAATATTTCGGGTTTTTTAGGCAGCAGCCGGGGTGGCTCGCAGAATTCCCGCAGCAACGTCTCTTTTAAACCTCCCTGTAAACCCGCAAAAAAGCCTCTCAAAGGGCGAATAAACTCCCAAACACCTTTATCACAACCAACATTTGGCCTTTTTTTCTCCTCCTCCTTTTTCTTTCTTTAAGAAATTCGAAGCATTCCATAGCAACGTGCCCTAAATAATGATCATTTAAAATAGTGATATTTTAAAAAATCTTGTTTAGTAGCTTATTTATTAATTTATTTAGCCTTGCGCTGCCTCTGGCTTCCAGCAGGTTCTAGGCGGGGAGAAGAACAGAGCCAAATGCTCATTTTGCCTTTTTATCCCCCTTTTCCCCCGTTTTCCGCAGATTTTTTCACCCTGCGTTTTGCAGGAGGTGCCGCTGCCACCCCGGGGTGCAGCTTTTCACTCTCCCGTGACGTCATGCATGACGTCAGAACCTCCGCGGCTGGAACAGCCAATGGGGCTCGGGTTGAGCAGTGACGTCAGCAGGGGCGGTGGAGCAGACACAATAAATCCCCCCGGATTTATTGGGGAGGACCCGTCGGGGCTACAACTCCCGACGGCAGCTCCGATCCACCAAAAAAAAAAACGAGGCAAAAGGGGCGATTTGGTCAATTCGAGCCCTGGAGTGAGAGGAGCCGGTTACACTTCGCTCTTCCCAATCCGGATCCTGCTCCGAATTCCTCGACTTTGAAGCAATTTGGGGTTATTTGCTTAATTTCTGACCCAGAGGAAGGATTCCGGCCCTGAGGCCCGGGGGATCCAACCGGACCCCCCGGTTCTCCCCGGTCTAGGAAGCGGCTGGGGAATGTTTCTCTGGCTTTTCTAAGAGGCAGACGGATGAAAAAGTCCAAAATCTGCTTCTCTTTCCCCACTAAGGAACCTTTTCTCTCTGATGTCTGCGTGTCTGTCTACAGAGGCCGCAGAGCAGACGTGGCTTTGCCCGACGAGAGGAAGCCCCAGGGATGTCGCTCGAAGAAAAGCAAATAATCCCAGAAACCAGAAGAAATTTGGCCCCTATCTGAGCGCGACATCAAAATAAAAGCGATTTATGGGTTTGCGAAGAGGCACTCCCTTTAGAGCTCCTCTTTACGTCACGTTAAGGGTTAATCCTCTTAGCGAGATATTTCTTTTTCTCCTCCTTTTATTTTTCTCCCCATTTAGGGATCTTTCCCCGATGTCCCCGAACCGTCACATCTGGGACCCCCCAGACCCCTCCAGGCCAGTTAGACTCTCCACCCCAGTGGATAAGCGCAACTGGGAGACATGACCCACACCAACAGCACCACCACCCCCCGCCCCCATTCCCTGTCCTCAGCTCCAGCCCCGAATCCGAGGCGGAAAATGCAGATGGGAAGGGGCGGAGGAGAGTCTCGGGGAGAGCTGTAAAACCTTTACACGGCGGCCTCAGCAAAGGGCGAGAAAGGCCCGACATCCTCGTAAAACGCCGGGAAGGAGCCGCTGCCGGGGGGCGCCGGGCCAGGTGAAGGCTCCTGCCCCCTCCCTTTGCCGTTGAACTTGAGACTCAGAAAACGTGGGAGAGAGCAGCCCCAAAACCTGGGGCAGAGTAGCCCAAGACCCTGGGCAGAGCTGCCCAAAACCTTGGGCAGAACAGTTCTGGGATGGGGCAGTGGGATGGGGTGGGCTCGGCTATGATTTTAGTAAGAAAATTGAGTTTAAAACTATCACTGGAGAAGCAGCTCCATCCACCATCTGTGCACATCAAATTGGTATCCTCTTCTCTTCTCTTCTCTTCTCTTCTCTTCTCTTCTCTTCTCTTCTCTTCTCTTCTCTTCTCTTCTCTTCTCTTCTCTTCTCTTCTCTTCTCTTCTCTTCTCTTCTCTTCTCTTCTCTTCTCTTCTCTTCTCTTCTCTTCTCTTCTCTTCTCTTCTCTTCTCTTCTCTTGCCTTGCCTTGCCTTGCCTTGCCTTGCCTTGCCTTGCCTTGCCTTGCCTTGCCTTCCCCTCTCTTTCTCCTCTCTTTCTCCTCTCCTCTCTTTTCCCCCCTATATCACATTTTCATGCCCCCCACATCCATCTATGGATAACCCCCCGAAAGGCAGAAGCAGGCTCGGTGGGCTCACCTCTCCCAGCCCTTCCTTCACGCCTCCCCCCCCTTTCCCAGCCTTTGACTCCTTTCTTTTGTTCAAGTTCATGCCCACTGCACAAAGTGTCTGGGCTGCTGCTTTTTTTTCTTCTTCTTCTTCCCTCTCCCCTTTCCCCTTCAAAGGATTTTGTCATTGAACTTGAGCCCACGTTGTAAACATTCTTGGGGCTTACAAGCATCTTGACGGGATGTCATTAACAGGGACCTCAGACTCTGCCTTTCCCTCAGCTTCTCCTTCAGCTGAATCAAAGGTACATTGCTTTTTTACGTCCTCCCTCCATTTGTTCCCTAATTTCAGTCCCCCCCAAATGAAAATACAACGTAAATACTAGAATACTACTATTAAGACAATACTATGTATGGTATAAATAGAAATAAACACAATATCAATAAATACAATGTAAAGAAATACAAGATAGGTAAATATAAAATAAATACATCTAATACTATATATAGTGTAAATATAAATAAATACAATATACATAAATCCATTATAAGTAAATACAATAGAAATAAATATACTACTATGTATAATGTAAATATAAATAAATGCAATATTAACAAATACAATATGGGTAAATACAATAGAAATAAATATACTACTATGTATAATGTAAATATAAATAAATGCAACATAAACAAATACAATATGAGTAAATACAATATAAATACATATAATACTACGTATAGTGTAAATATAAATAAATGCAATATAAAGACAATATAAGTAAATACAATATAAATAAATATATTACTATGCATAGCATAAATATAAATAAATTCAATATAAATAAATACAATACATATAAGCAAATACAATATAAATAAATATAATGTAAACTACAACAATACAAATAAATACAATGTAAATGAAGACTATATAAATGAAACCCATATAAATAAATGCGACATAAATAGATGCAATGTGGATAAAGACAATATCAATATAATACGGTCTCCTCTTTCTTTTTACCATTATTAGGATGATTCTTTTTCAACCCCTAAGGTGATGTGCTGCTGTACAATCTCATGGAACTTTAGACCTGTAACCAAACCAGGAAAACTCCTCGTTGTAGCTACACCAAATCAATTTGAAATTAAATTCGTTCCCCTAAAGCACTGCTGGGAAAACGCCTTTTCCATATATTAGGGGTTTTTTTACACGGCGCAAAAACAAAATAGTCATTTTTCCACCACAGTCAACCTTATCTTTCTCTGCTAGATGACTTCATTGCTTTTGACAAAATTAAAAAAGAAACCCAAGAAACCCATGAACCAGGTTTATTATTCACAAGCAGCTTCCCAGGGATGACTTTCCCTTCACTCTGGGATGAAAAAGTCCCGAAACAGCAACCGAGGTGCTCTTTTCAGTGGGGTTGGGTTGGTTGGGGGTTTTTTTCACCCCCTCTGAGAAATATTTCCATTTTCCGAGCTGAAATTTAATACAGTCATGCTTTTCAAATGGCTTTGCGCTCTTTCCCACTCCAGCCCAGCTCATTCCTGCTGCAGAGCCCCGTGTGCTGAATGTTAATGGCCTGTGAAACACCCGCATTAGAAATTCGGGTGCGATTTTCTCTTGCAACCAAAAGACGGAGAAGAAAAAGAATTTAAAAAAGGAGGCTCTTTTCAGTTCCTTTCAAGCATCGTTTGGTCTTTATTCTGACGGCTAAACATTTTTTTTCTTTCTTCTTTTTCCTTTTTTCTCTTTTTTCTTTTTCCTTTTTTCCTTTTTCTTTTATCTTTTTTCTCCTTTCTTTTTTATCTTTTCTTTATCTTTCTTTTTTCTCTTTTATTTTTTTCCTTTTTTCCTTTTCCGTTTTTCTTTTTCCCTTTTTTCTTTTTTTTTCCTTTTCCACTTTTTTCTCTTTTTCCTTTTTCCCTTTTTCTTTTTTCTTTATCGGTTTTTCTTTTTCCCTTTCATTTTTTCTTTCCCTTTTTTCTTTTTTCCCTTTTATTTTTTCTTTTCTTTTTTCCTTTTTCACTTTTTTCTCTTTTTCCTTTTTCTTTTTTCTTTATCGGTTTTTCTTTTTCATTTTCATTTTTTCTTTCCCTTTTTTCTTTTTTCTCTTTTCTTTTTTCTTTTTCTTTTTTCTTTTTTCTTTTTTCTTTTTTTTTCTTTTTTCTTTTTCCCCTTTCCTTTTTTTCTTTTGTTTTTTAAAGACCGACAAACGAACGACCCGAGGCTGCAATTTGCATTTCATCGCATCCTTCAGCCTCTTCGGCATCAATTTATCTTGCGAGAAAGTGCAAGAAAGAGCCGATTCCTCCCGATTTCGGGCGAGAAACCAGAACCCGGCGGAGAAATAAGGGGGAAAAGTCCCGATTTGTTCAGCCCCGCAAATTTGCTCCTGCCGAGGCTCGTCCCGACCCGCGGCAGGAGGGAAAACTCACTTTAAAAGCCCAATTTTAGCTAGAAAAATAGAAGCCTTGGCTGCACCCGAGCTCACCTTGCGTCCCCTTCAATAAGTGCAGTCTGATATACATATATAATAATATATATACAATATATACAGCTTGATAGATATATAATAGTTCTTCTGTCCCCGTCAATAATTGCAGTCTGATATATATAATATATATGCAGTCCGATATATATAATAGCTCTCCTGTCCCCTTCAATAGTTGCAGCCCGATATGTATATAATATATACTGTATATGCAGCCTGATATATATATAATAGCTCTTCTGTCCCCGTCAATAATTGCAGTCTGATATATATAATATATATGCAGTCCGATATATATAATAGCTCTCCTGTCCCCTTCAATAGTTGCAGCCCGATATGTATATAATATATACTGTATATGCAGCCTGATATATATATAATAGCTTCCCCGTCCCCTTCAATAGTTGCAGTCCGATACATATAGTATATATTATATATTAGCCTGATATTATATAATAGCTCTCCTGTCTCCTTCAATAATTGCAGCCCAATAAATATAATATATATATTATATGCAGCCTGATATATAAAAAATATATTATATATGCAGCCTGATATAGATATAATAGCTCTCCTGTCTCCTTCAATAATTGCAGCCCAATATATATATAATATCTATATTATATATGTAGCCTGATATATATATATAATAGCTCTCCTGTCCCCTTCAATAATTGCAGCCTGATATGGTTTTTTACAGCACCTATAGGGTTGGATTTTTCCCCTAAACATTCAAAGCTAAAAGAGATATTTTATACTTTTTTTTGGAGGATACATCCACTTGCTTTTAATTTTTACAAGCGAGTGAGAAAGTCTCTGTACAGCCACAGGAGGGATGCTGCCTAATGAAGAAAAATACGTGGAAATCACTGTGTTGGTTATTATGAGGCTATGGGGTAGATTTTGTGCAGAGAAGGGAAAGAAAATCCCAGTGGTGATTATCTTCAGTTGCATAAAACAGCAAAACCAAGCAAATTAAAGGATCTGTTGCATTTTCATACTGTTAATTTCCAAACAATGAATAGGTATGAGGCTAGCAAGGAGGCTTGGGGCACTGAGGAACAGGACACTTGGTATGTACGATGGCCAGAAACCCAGATCCCACCTGAATCACCTTCCAGGGACCATTTCTTAGAGTATCAAAGTGTTTTGATTTATTCACATTCACCCCCAATCCCGACTCACTCTTGCATAGCCCTGAAACCACCAGGGATCCCTCCTGGGTCTGCAGAGGTCAGAGATCCTGGCAAGAATATCAAAAGCAAAAGAGAACAGGGTGTGGAAACGTCAGGGACGGACCCAAGACTGTACAAAAGGAGCAGATACGGAGCTTTGAGCAGGTGAATAAGACATGGGAGCTTAATCTGATTTAAAACCAGGCAGCTTTCAAGCACCTCGTGAAATATGGGGCTTCCAAGGTTGTTCTCCAACACCGCACGTAGCTACAATGGTTGCTGTAGCTGTGAGTAGAAATAACTGAGGTTTCTGGGAGAGTCATTGTGACCTGAAGGGCTTTTAGGAGATGAGAGAAAGGAGGAAACATTTCTGGCTTGGACAATCCCATCAGGAAAAGGGTAGTTGGAAGAAATCTCTTAGTAAAAAAAAAATAATATCAAAATTGTCTTTAATCTGTGAAAATAGCCCTAAGCCTTCATCTTGGCCCCACCACCAAATGAATGAATGATAACAGACGTTTCCTTTTGCTTTAGCAGTCACCAGCTCAGGGACCTGCACACACATTCACATCTGCACACAAAGCCCATTTATCAGAAACTTAAGCATTGCATTGGCTTTCCCGGAATAAAAACACCCATATCCTTTTCTCTTGTATTTTCATTTTTTTTTAGTGGTTTACCACATGAAACAGGAGAGACTGGAAGCAGGACTTAACTAAATGATGTTAAATGCCATTTTCCCTGCACTATGTAATGTGAAAGCTCAATCAGTGTCGGGAGCTCTGAGAGCAACAACTTCCAGCTTTTGTCCAGAGCACAGGATCTAAATATCCACCAAGAAGCGGGGAGCTGGGTTGAGGTGCAGCTCATTTGACCGTCTTGAGCACACGTGAGCCTTTCATTCTGCAGAGGTGCCTGAGCGCAGCATGTCTCCCCATCACTCTCTCCATCTCCTGAGCTTCTGTTGCTATAAATCAATAGCAATTCCCCTAAAGTGCACCAGCAAAATCATGCCGTCCCTTGCACTGGTTAAAGCTCAAAGCAATCTCCTCCAGTTTAGTGCAGAGGTGACTGGGACCATCGTTTCACATGCATTTGCGAGGAATGAAGCAGAGCTTTTCTACAGCAATTAGCCATTAATTTACATCGCCTTATTATGGTTTCTCCTATTTGTCCCTCCACAATATCCCTTGATCGACGCTGCTGAAACCCCAATCCGATGCTGCAGATCTGCTGGGGATGGAGCTGTTGCTTCCTCCCACAGCAACAGGGAATCCTGAGACAGTGGATTCCTCTGTCTCTTCTCTCCATCTGCCCTGTGCAAGCAGAGGTCTATTAAGACAATGTCTTTCAGATGGCCAAGAGATTCGTGACCTGCAATAGCTAACGTAGCGTGTGCTCTTGTGTTCTTTCCTATGTGCACCCAGAAATGGTCCCCGTGGGCCTGTGAAGATGAGGCTGAGCCAGAGAGTTGGGAAAGAATCAGGAATTCACAGCTTCATGACTTGTTGTCTCGATCCACCAAAAAATTTTGCCTGGATGGAAGGAGAGGAATTTGCTGGTGGATTTTGGACATCCAGAAATATGGAGCAAAGGAAGAAGAGATTAAATCCATGGAGGTCAGTGAGGCTGATCCATCCAGGAC
>WEIS01058115.1:0-24160 GCA_013389965.1 Todus mexicanus
ACTAGAACCCGAAAGTGCATAAGCTACAGGTCAGTAGCATGTTTAAGCAACTTGCAAAATGAAGAAAGTCACACTGTCATTTTCTTTCTCAAGCAACCCAACACTTCTCATGCACACACACATGGAGGCCCAACTGAAGTGTCTTTGCTCTTTGCTCTGGTTAGTGGTTATGCTTGATGGTTATAAAAGCATAGGAGGGGATGCACTGAAGGGATGATTCATGAAGAAAAAATATGTATGTGGTACTTTGTTCAGGAATAATGGAGAAGGCTTTGGCGTTACTGCACTTCCTGGAGTAAGTTACAGCAGGTGTTGAAAGGGAGACGTTCTGTTGAAAGGGAAACTCATGTTTGTGTCTAAAGGTCTTAAATTCCTCTCTCCCTTCCTCCTCCCCTTCACAGCTTCTTTATGTAAAAGGAACATAAAATTTAAAATGCAATTATGAGACCGTATGTCTTGAAATGGTCTGTAAATCTTTAGAGAAACTATGATAAAAATGGAATTAGTAAATTAAATTTTCAAGATATTTAGACTATGTGTTCTGAAAGTAGAACAGGTCACGAAGGTTTCCAAAATTCATCATGATCTTAATATTATCTTCTCGGAGTATTACCAAGGTGATTTTTTAAAACTCTTTTCCAAATAATATCTTTGTATCCTCTTCAGTCCACCAGGCAAGTTCATTGACTTTTGGGATTAGAGAAGAATATGGTTGCCTGGGAACTTGTGGGGGTTTTTGTCTCAGTTGCATTAGGAACATATATATAAATATTTTCTTTCCTGTACTTGCTGTGTGTAGACCTTTATCATCAAAAATTAGAGTCTTACAACTTTCAAAACCTTCCAACAATAACCCTGATTAAACTTGTAGTCACTCTGGTTTTGCTGTTGAGGAGAAGCATTTTTATACGCCGACTTTTCCAGCCTGTTCAGAAACCTCAGACTGACCTTGCTTAGCTGTTCATTTTCGGTAACTTTTTTAATTAACAGCAGAAGCCAACACTAATGAAAATGCCATTGCTGCTTTGGGAAATTAAGTATTTCTATAAGGAACGTTATGCCACAGGCAAGATTGCATGGATTTGCCATTATGTTCATGACACGTCAGGCAGCATCTGAGTAGGAGGGAACAAAACCGCTTGCCTGTAGGGTATCTTGCAGGACTTCAGCATGACATGTGTTTTTGCAATAATTTTTATTGACAATAATGTCTTGTATAATGTTGTTGTGGGAAAAAATGAGTCTTCTGATACAGAATGATAGAGTTTCTAACAGACTCCATCATTCACATAACTTGGGGCTGGTGACAATATTACATATGTCAGAGTGTCACTGCAAATTTATGTGTCCACGGTGAAGTCCCGCTGGTGTCACTGAGAATCACGTGCACTTTCCTTCAGCGGGGGAAAATAAATGCTAAATGTCTTGTTCCGCTTACAGGCAGATCTGTATTGTGTAGCACTGGTGCTTACAGATATGTAATCCCTCTGTATCTCCCCAGTCATCTCTTGAGTCCTCTCGTGAGCAGATTACCAACAATCTGCATTACAAATAAAGCAGCAGAAGCAGCAGTCCTGTTCCATTGCACCAACTAGAGAAGCAGCTGTTAGCTCATGTATGAGCTCAGTTTGTTAGTGGTGGTTTCAAAGCGTTAAGTGATTTCTCACATTTTAAAGAGGTATTTTTGTAGCGTTGTGGAGGGAAGACTGTTTTGAGGAATGGGGAATTAATCTTATTGATGGAATAATTTCAGAGTTAATTCCTTGCTGCGTAAAGCTGCCTTGAACGTGCCATGCAGATGTTCTTAGGGAATATGAAAAGACCAGGAATCCATCACCTTATTTTTAGAGGAGAAAGTGGTTTATGCTTATTATTGGAATACAGAGTAATATTAGATGAATTCTTTTCTTGTTCTGCTGGAGGACTGTGGAGGACTAAGAAAAATAAAACTGTAATCTTTCTTACGTGAAAAACTGAGAAACTGAGTCTTTAAGGAAAGTATTGTCCAACTGTTAGTTGTTTGTATCAAAAAAATACCCCCAAAATATAATTCTTTAAATGAGAAGAAGAAAAAACTTCCATCTAAATAAAATGTCTTTCCCTTGTAGTTAATAAATTAATATTTTTGCATGTAATATCTCCAGGCATCTATTTGGTGAGACAGGTAACAGTCCTTTTTTATGGGACTTGAATTCATAACTGAAGGAACAAACTGAAGTCACGTGTGTAAAAAGACTGGATTCTGTTTCCTCCATTTACTGTTCCCTTCAAATGAGTTACTCAGCGTGCAGAGATTTATGCAGTTTTATAAAAGCTGCTGCAGGACAAGAGTACTCAAATATTTTGCTTTTGTTTGTCCTGTTTAGTTATGCAACATTACATTATATCTTATTTGTATATAATTGCAAAGAACTGCGTATGTTTTCCTTGTTCAGCTTAGGATGTTGGCAGATCCATACAGTGTAATTTACTGTGAGCTTAAAGAGGAGAAAGAATCCATCTGAAATAAGTTTTCAAGGCAAATGTAGACAGAATGAATAATTTGACTTTAATAAATGCTTTTGAGAAAGTCTGTTTTGCAGATTGGGATTGTGTGTGGCATCTAATAAAAGGTGTAGGAAAAAATGACTAATGCTTTGTGTGAAAAATGCCGCCGATACCATCTAAAAGAACTTTCAAATTACATACTGTTAAATTCAGTGGTATGTCATGTGAAATGAAAGTGGTTTTTTTGTTCATGTAAATCAATAGTAAGTCAGCCAGGCAAGGATAAATAATCTGCTAGCAAGCAGAAATAAGAAACGCCTTTTAAAAAAGGGATATTTTATCATCAATCCAGCCCATTATCTTTGTTATTTCATTACACATCCAGCCCATTGTCTGTGCAGTGTGATTTCTTAGAGCAGTTTTACATTTTGAGGTATGTGTTCATGATCTAATCAAGGTGGTAAATGTAAGTTGTTACTTTCAGGTTTGATGAATTCGATGAGGCAATTGATGAGGCCATTGAAGATGATATCAAGGAGGCTGATGGAGGAGGTATGTTTCTGATGTTACTTGGGTTTCATTGCAGTGGTGGTAAGTTTGAGGTCAAATTAATTTTGATGTGAGAAACAACAGATATAATCATAGAATTGTATCACAGAATGGTTTGGGTTGGAAGAGACCTTAAAAGATCTTCTAGTTCCAACCTCCTTGCCATGGACAGGGACATCCCTCAACAGACCAGGTTGCTCAAAGCCCCGTCCAACCTGGCCTTGAACACTTCCAGGGATGGAGCATCCACAACTTGCCTGGGCAACCTGTGCCAGTGTGTCAGCATCCTCACAGTAAAGAGTTTCTTCCTTCTATCTAATCTAAATCTACCCTCTTTCAGTTTAAAACTGTTAATGCTTTGTCCTATCACTAGAGTCCCTGAGAAAGAGTCCTTTGTCCTGTAGGCCCCATTTAAGTACTGAAGGGCTGCAAGAAGGTCTCCCTCGAGCCTTCTCTTCTCCAGGCTGAACAACCTCAACTCTTCTCTCCCTTAAAATTTGTAGTTCAGTTTTTAATGCTGTGTTTTTAGAACCAAACTAATTTCCTTTGGGAATGGTCATCCCAGGCTGCCAAAAGATGCCAAGAAGTATTTGGTCTTGATAGTTAAATTTAACTTGTACGTGTTTTGATTTATGAATCCAATGAATAAGCATGGCAAGAAAACTAAGCTAAAATTAGCTAAGTTTTGGATTTGAGATTGGAATGGCAGCTTAGCGCTATTGACATTTGTTCTCTGTAAAAATTTGCCTCATAAAGTCCGCAGTTGGACTTCCTAAAGACTGGGTCTAGAAATTTGTCTTAAAAATATTAATCTAGATCTATAAGCACTTCTCAGTTGAACGTGAATAAAGTGAAATTATTTTCTTTGTTGACTATTAAGGCAACACAGGGGACCAAAAGAGAGATCTTCAGCAGTATCTGAGAGATGTAGGTGGATTTGTGGTTCTGCATCACCTTAACTTGCCTGAAGAAAACTACCATGAAATGTTATCCCTCGTTGTTTGGCTTCTTGCATCTCCGTAAAGACACCATTTTGCAGAAGCGTGGTGGATTTTCAGAGAATCTGGAAATTGAGTGCATGAGGATGACACAAGTCCCATATAATAAACGTAACAAAGTCTCAAACAGTAAAATCAGCTTTTGAGAAACTCCACTCCCTGGCCAAATAGCAGCTTAAACACTTCATCACCCAGGAGGGATATTTGACATTATGAAAAAAATGTATTTTCTGATATCTGTCCTGCTCAAAAGGCACCAACATCGGTAATAACGTGGGTTGGGATTGAGTATCAGAATGCCAACGCTTACCCACTGTCTTCTGTGTGGACCTCAGACCTTCCAAGTGGCCACAGGTGGGGCAGTGTGTTTCAGGAACGTGACTCCAGGCAGAGTCTTGTATGACAAAAAAATACTCTGCTTTATAGAAAGCAAACTGAAGCTAGAGATGTGGAAGAAAGATATGTATAAATTTAAACAAAACATAAACTCACTCTTTTTTCCCCTTTCTATCACTGAATTCAGGCATTGGCAGGGGCAAAGACATGTCCAATATCACAGGTCACCGTGGAAAAGACATTTCCACAATCCTAGAGGAAGAAAGGAAAGAAAACAAGCGACCACAAAGGGCTGCTGCAGCACGACGCAAGAAACGACGGCGACTAAATGACTTGGATAGTGACAGTAACCTGGACGAAGAAGAAAGTGAGGATGAGTTCAAGATCAGCGACGGGTAGGTCTGGTGGGCCTGTCGTTTAGAAATTGGAAGAGTAAACTGACTCCATTTAGAGCATACAGACCTTGACATGCAGATTCTGAAATCAGTTCTTGATTTCTGCTCTCTAGAAGATAGGGCTTGAAAGCAGCTAAAGAAGTGGTTTATACTGTAGAAAACAAATACACGTCATGCGAAGCTTTAGTGCTAAATGAGTATTGCCCTGGCTAACTGAAACTCTTCCTGTGAAATTTCTCATTGTTCAGCCTGGGCAATTCCTAACATTAAAAAATGTAATAGTTCTCGACATCCATTATACCTCAATGAGGAAACATAATGGAGCATGAGGTGCAGGCTCTTTACCATCAACATTTAAAGATTTACACCAGTCACATAGTCAATTTACGAAGTGTATGGATAATCTATACAACACAGATGCAAATTTTGAGCTTTGGTTTTCACCTGTGACCATGCTGAGGGCATTTCAGTGGCACCTTGAATAATTGAGCTAAACGTGCTGGAAATCTGCAATCAATGAGCATAACTTGTGGAAATCTCACAGAATTAATAGGGCATTGATCTGCTAAAATGTGTTTATCCATTTTCAACTCCATCCTCTGCTGAATGCCTTCTGGATGTTATACGGGAATTTACATTCAGCTGGCGGCCAAATGCAGGTGGCTGTGCACCTTCAGCGCTTAACGGTTTTCAAAAGAGTATTGGCTCGGTTTTGAAAAGACAGGAGTTTTACGAGCTGATAAGTTTATGAGATGCATGTTTTGCTTGAGAGCAATAGTTTTGTGCTAAAACACGATATTCTAATTCTCGGAAATGGTGCTTGGCTCATGAAGGAGAGGTCATCTCTGCTAGAACATGGTGGCTGGTTTTTTTGTCCCCTGCAGGGGATGCTCATTGCTGGTTACTGCTGTGCAGATGTTATGCAGCAATGTGCTGTGTGAACACTCTAGAAGCTGTCCTGTGTCAATGTCACCTGCAAGAGTGTTTATGTTCACGTGCTGGTCTAATTTGCTGTGTGATGCGCTGTACAGCTGTATCCCAAGTATACAACTGAAACCTAGTATCAGTGGTGGCAGATTGCTCTCTCTGGATCTCCGCTCTCTATTATTACTTTAAGATTCGTGTATTTTTCGGTGTAACACAGTACTTACTTTGCATATATCACATGCATGTAAAATACAAGTATCATGGAATCATAGAATCCGAGCTTGGAAGGGCCCAACCTGGTTCAACCTTTCTTTGGAAAGGCCCAGTCTAGACAATCTGGCCCAGCACACCGTGTCCAGCTGAATCGTAAAAGTATCCAGTGTTGAGGATTACACCACTTCCCTGGGGAGGTTATTCTAATGGACGATTGCCCTTGTTGTGAAAAATCTTCCTCTTGTGTCTAATCAGAATCTCCCCAGGAGTAACTTGGCCCCACTACCCCTCGTCTTTTCCATAGAGCTCCTTGTAAAAACGGAAGTTCTGTTTCAGTCCTTTGTTTCCGATATCTATCTCTGTTGTTTGTGGTCTCTCTTTGAACAGATCTCAGGACGAGTTTGTTATATCCGAGGAAAATCTGGAGGAAAGCGAAGATGACCCACCATCAAATGAAGACAGTGATTCAGAGTTCTGTGCCCGCATATCCAGGCGACACCTCTCCAGGCCCATGAGGCAAAGCAGGCGGCTACGAAGGAAAACAGTCAAGAAAAAATATTCTGAAGATGACGAAGACGAAGAATCCGAGGACAATTCAAGCAGAGAATCTGGTGAGTATGAGAAGTCTTAGATCTATTAAATACTCTGCACTGGAGAGAGGAAGAGTCGAAGTCTCAGTTTCCTGTCACAACTGACACTAACTTGTTTGCTTGCTTTGGTCAAGTCAGATGTCATCTTTGCTGTAAAGTGATTTGCTACTTGTTCTGCTGTGAATGTTCTGCAGGAAACTCGTGTTGAGTACTAGGTCCGTGGCACTTAAAGTAATTATGTATTTAAATGAATGCTTGTGCTGCAATTCAGAAGGCCTCCTTAGATCTAATTTCAGCTACCCTGTACCTTCCTATTTGTCACGTGATTGAAGGGAAAAGAAAGGAAGGAAGCAAAAATGTACTTGTTTATAGCTACTTGAGGACCTTCTGTGTACCTTTGAAAAAACTTCTGAAATAAACATTTTCACTCACTTTGTATGGAAGAAAATTTCTTCACTTGTATGGCATCCTGTGTTCTCTGGCAGGCTTGAAAGCAAATGATACACCTTGAATCTCTCTCTTCTACTGTTATCCTTTTTGACCTTTAGTAACTGAGGAGTCTTGCGTCACAGGAGAACCTAATTATTCACTTTATTCTACTTGTCCTTCAACCAGCTTGTTTTCTGTTTGCACAGTTTGAAGTGTGAGAATAGTACCCATGCAATACTTAAACCTTTTCATGATGAGCATCTTTCTCTGAACTGTCCTCCTTGTTTCTGCTTCATTTGAGACTCATTCTTAGAAAGTGCTGGATATATAAGCACTTATTTTTACTTATTTTTATTGTGACTTGAAGGTACTAAGTACATTGCAGTGTATGTTACCATTCCAGGGGTTTTTTTTCTGTCTCTAGAATATAGACGATGAATATGCTGGAGTAAGTTGCTTTGAAATACTGGTTTCCAGCAGGAGGGTTCATGCACAGGCAGATGAAGATCACTATATGCACTTAAAATAGTTGCTGTCTCCTCGTCCTGAATGCACGATTGCACTAATCGTAAGCTGTCACCAGGGAAGATGCTGGCAGAAGTCCAAAGAGGTTACTCATCTATTCTGTAATAATATCAATGGGTATAAGCTAGAACATAGGAAGTTCCACCTCAACATGAGGAGAAACTTCTTTGTTGTGAGGGTGACAGAGCCTGGCCCAGGCTGCCCAGAGAGGTTGTGGAGTCTCCTTCTCTGGAGACTTTGAAAACCCACCTGGGTGTGTTCCTGTGTGGCCTGCCCTGGGTGATCCTGCTTTGGCAGGGGGGTTGGACTAGATGATCTCTTGAGGTCCCTTCCAACCCCTAACATTCTGTGATTCTGTGAATGCACAGAAGCAACTGTTTGTTCCTGGTAGACACACATCTGTGCTAAGATCAGCCGATTCCAGTATAAATCCATAAATATCTAAGAGTATAGTCCTAAGTATGTGTTCCTCTCTTTTACCCCCAGTATTGTCCCTCAGGATCCTGCTTTAAACCTATTTTGAGTTCAGGAAGTAAGGTAGCTCACGAGCAGCTTCAGTCTCCAGAGCTGGAGTTTCTTTCTGAAAGGCCGTTGTTCTTGTTGACTTGCTCTGCTTGTTTCTCTAATATTTTAGGAAGTAAAGAGGATGCCACTTTGATCTGTGACTCATGTCAATCACTAACTTAGGAACAGTGTGTGACATGTATAGAGATGTATCTTGCGATAATTGTTCTGGCACGGTTGACTCAAGGCTATTTTCAGCTGATGTATATAAATTTAATTCTTAAAGACACTAGCTGCAGTAGACTGGTGCAGAAGAACTGATGGTAAGTTACTTCCATACAGTTTCTGGTTTAAGCAAACTTGTGATCGAGCGAGACTGATTTTTCTTGTTAATTTAAATTCTCTCACGCAGACCTTACCTGGAGTTTCATTTTGTCTGGTTTTTTATCTACCTGTTCTTAAAAGTGTTTTGAGTAGAGTACAGTTTATTTAAATTTATAAATAGAAAGGACGTTCTGGTGTCAGTGATCACCAATTTCAATTCAGTAGGGTTGTTTCAGCTGTTGGGAATTGTACAGGAGGTGTTGCTGGTACCAGTAGAGATGAGGGAGCAAAAACTCTTGTGGAAGGAAACCTTCTTCTGGAGGACTTAGAGGGAGACAGGAAAAGGGTTTGTGAGAAGATTTTAAAATCAAGCAATTTCACGCTGGCAATGAATGGGAGAACTGACACGTGAGCCTGGAACGGGTCAGGGTCACAAGGCATGATGGTTAAGACTCTCCTGTGCTGGAAGAGCACATGAATTTTTTTGGTGCTGGTCTAAAGTTTATCTAAATGGTGCAGTTTTGCTTTAATGGAGTAACGCACGTCACTGTTTTCTTCTGTACAGAGAGTGGTGATTACACAGATTACAGTGATGACGATTACCTGGAAACTAGGAGGAGAAGATCAAGACGGAATCAGAAGAGACAAGTTAATTATAAAGAAGATTCAGAAAGTGATGGCTCACAGAAAAGTGTTCGATATGGGAAGGAATTAAGAAGAGTTCATAAACGCAGGCTCTCCACCTCAGATAGTGAAGGTAAAATAAACAGTCCACCTTTTGCAGGAGCTGGTGTATGTCAGCATTAGCACAGAGAGAAAATTGTTTAGAATTCAGGTTCTGGAGAATCTTCTTTTTGGAGTTCCTTGATGTCTCTCAAAAATTGTTTCCTTCTGAAACAGTCCGCTGGTGCTTTGTGATATACTGTTGCAGTCACTTTGCAAAGTCATCGTTGTCCCTAATCCTGAATTTCAGGTCTGAATTTACTGTGTCTGGCATAGAGTGCTGGGATCTCAAAACTGGCGCTATAACTGTTTCACCACTTTTCTGTTAAGAGGTCACAAAGCTTCATCCCACAAGCCGTTAAAGAGTCTCTTTTGTAAGAAAAAGTATTACTTCTGGTGCTCTGTCTCTGTGCCGGAGGTTAAGACTCCTTCAACCTCCCGTTTGAAGGAATCATTGAATCATAGACTCGTTCTGGTTGGAAGAGGCCTTCGAGACCATCAGGTCCAACTGTTAACCCAACACTGCCAAGGCACCACTAAACCATGTCCCTCAGCACCACATCTCCATTGCTTTTGAATCCCTCCAGGGATGGCGACTCCACCACTGCCTTGGGCAGCCTGGAACAGGCCTTGGCAACCCTTGTGGGGAAGAAATTTTTCCTAATATCCAACCTAAACCTGCCCTGGTGCAACTTGAGGCTATTTCCTTTTGTCCTATCGCATGTTACTTGGGAGAAGAGACCAACCCCCCACAAGGAGGAGATACAAAGGAAGCCTGTTCTCAATAATATGTGCCACACTGCGAGTGACTGGTGTGGGTTTTGATACAACATTAGCTTTTACAAAAGCCACTGCTGACTTTGCATTCTGGGTGCCAGCTTCTGAGACCTTAGCTCTGGTATTCAGAGGCATCGAGTGGTACAGGTTGCGCTGGAGGCCAGGCTTCCTCAGAAAATCACTTGACAGGCCAAGCAGCTGTGATTCCTAGGTAAGTTTTGGAAGTGCTGGCCTGAGTTTACAGAGTGTTAGAGTATCATCGCAGGTGAAAGGAAACACGTACGTGATGCAGCCGTACAGTATCTCAAAAACTTGGTCTTACACGTCAATACAGGCTGTTCTCAGTCCGATGTATAGACTCTCTGCCAAGAATCTGCTACATGGTGGCTGAGTTGTTTGCTGCCCGCATTTGTGACTTTAAACCGTGCCTGACTGGCAGTGTCTGTGAAATCCCATTTCCTCAGGTATTTTTGGTACTGTCTTTCTGCGTATTAAAATCAGCACCATTTAATACTTTTCCAGTAGTCCAGTGTTACTGGAGATGTAACTCTGTTGAAAATACCAGAACTCGGACAGAGTCTCTATCAAATTGGACTTACATTAAATAATACTCTTTAAAATACAATTCCTGTGCATTTCTAATGGAAATGACGAGATGACAAATGGTATTTGCTGTTTGATTTTTCAGTCTCCATCTTTCCTCACCTAAGCCCTCAAAGGTCAGTGTGTAACAATATCCCAGTTTGCCATTAAAAAAAAAGCCTCCCGTTAAAGGGCAGCAAACTTCAGGTGACAGACAGTGTTCATATGCTTTGGAAGAAGCTGTACATGAGTTTTTAATTAAAAAAAAGATAGGACAAAGGATAATGGCTTTAAACTGGAAGAGGGTAGATTTAGGTTAGATGTAAGGAAGAAGTTCTTCAAGGCGAGGCATTGCGAGACACTGGCACCAGTCGCCCAGAGAAGTTGTGGATGCTCCATCCCTAGAAGTGTTCAGGGCCAGGCTGGGTGAGGCCTTGAGCAACCTGGTCTAGTGGGAGGTGTCCCTGCCCATGGCAGGGACTTAGAATTGGATGGTCTTAAGATCCCTTCCAACCCAAACCATTCTGTGATTCTAGGAATTTGGGGATGGTGAGGCTATAGCACAGTTGTGTTTGTATATATACTTTTATGATAGTGCAGCCATTATTTGGGCTCTCAGTTCCTGAAAGGGTGTAAAGCAGGTGCTCTGACGTTAGGGACACTGTTCCTTGTTATTCCCAGTACGCAGTTGTCACTTTCTGGGGTGGATACACTTGCCTCCAAAGCCTCTGGTAGTCTGCAGGTTGGAAACAATGTCAGCAGATTGTTGGCCTTTGCTACTTGAGCAGTTTACTTAACAAGTAAAACAAATGCAAGTATTTTGACGTGGTTGGGGAACCTGGGGAAGGAGACGGACACGTGTGTGCTGCGAGAGAGAGATGGCTTTTTAATGAGTGTGAAAGAGGAGCAATAGAGAAGTGTGGTTGTTTCGGTTGCACTCAGATTTGCTAACGGCTTTAAGTCTGCTGCTTATTCCAGAGAGCTACGCATCTAAGAACTCTGAAGATGATGAATCCACAAAGGAGTCGAAGCGATTGATTCGGAAGCGTCGGCGAAGTACAGACGACTACTCTGAGGAAGAAGGCGAGGATGAGGAAGAGGAAGGGAGGCCTGTCCGCAAACGGCTGAATCGAATTGAAACAGACGATGAAGACAATGGTGAAAATGCAAATGACAAGGCTGAAAACCCTGCTCCTGCAAATAAGCTGCCAGCACCACAAGCTCCTCAAGACAACACCAAGAAGCACTGCTACCGGATAGAAAGCGATGAAGAGGATGACTTTGAAAATGTAGGGAAAGTAGAGAGCCCTTTGGACTACAGCCTAGTGGACTTGCCTTCCACCAACGGACAGAGCCCGGGTAAAACCATTGAGAACTTGATTGGCAAGCCAAGCGAGAAGACCCAGGCCCCCAAGGACAGCACAGCCAGCGCCAGCCTGGCGCCCAACGGGACGGGGAGCGGGCAGGAGGCAGTAGGGCCGGAGGAAGATGAAGATGAACTTTTGAGAGTGACTGACCTTGTTGATTACGTCTGTAAC
This sequence comes from Todus mexicanus, assembly GCA_013389965.1. Taxonomy (NCBI): domain Eukaryota; kingdom Metazoa; phylum Chordata; class Aves; order Coraciiformes; family Todidae; genus Todus; species Todus mexicanus. The sequence continues at coordinate 11,898 of WEIS01058115.1, forward strand.
AGTGAACAGTTATAAGACTTCCATTTTTGTGCTAATTTATTCCACGGTAGCTCATACCAGCGGGCCAGTTATTAAAAGCTGTTTTATTTTTCCTAGAAAATTCTCCACTACAGTATCACTTTTTAGAAGCAAGAATTTCACCAGTCCTGCAGCCTTTCTGTGAAGTGACCAGTTTTGAACTTTGAAGACGAATTGCTGTAAATTCCCTCTCTTACCCCCCCTTCTCCTTCCAAGTCCATGGTCCTGGGTAATTTCACTCACTAAAACCTTATAACAACAAGAGATTTGTATATTTTTGACTTTATATTTCCTGAGTGCATACAAATTTGTGGAAATGGGTGGCCTAAGAAAGCATTCCAAATCGGTCAGGGCCCAAACCGGAACTGGGGTGGGTTTGGCTCAAGGGGCGGGGTGGGGAGGGGTGTGCAGAAGCACTTGTGCTTTAGCTTTTTCATATGAGATATATATTATATTTAAATGTTCACAACTTAGATTACAAATTAACAGACAGTTAAAGAAAAATTAATGTCTGTACTGTCGCATTTTGTGAGTTGTAGGTTAACATACCATAGCTCATTTTAGTAATCACCTTCATGGAAGCAGTTTGATTTTAATACTGGAAGCAAACAGAATTATTAGAGGCCAAGAAGGTACCATAAACGAGAACTCTACTATCCATTATTACTTGCAGACTTTCCTAATAAACATCCTTTAAAGTGTTTGTACAGTAAAGTGTACTGTAATGAAGTTTTTGACAGTCGAAACGCGCTAGCCATGCATTCACCAACCTGTCTCACGCATAGTTCATCAGCTGGTCTTCGATGCACGGCGTCTCGCGGGAGGACGTCTCAATGTGAAGTTTATCTGTAAGCTGGATGGCATCTTGACGTGCTGCAAACTTGTACAGACAAAAGAACCCTGCGGTAGCTGCCCGGCCACTCAAGTTTCACCATCTGTTGGAGTTTCCGAAGGAACGATGTTTGTACAGGCGGCATTGACCACAGAATGACAGTGCATCAGAGGATGGAGGGATTTTCAAATACACCGTGACTGGTCCATTCATGTCCTTAATATCTACTTCAAATTGAAGTAAACAAATGGAACAGTTTTCCTTTTGGAGGTTTTCTGTTTAGGGTTTGTGTGTGTTTTTTGTTCTGGTTTTACTTATCTGCCTGGATGTATTAGCAGGTTTTGAATGTAGTGTTGGCCTTTGGCCATTAGAATTTTCTTAAAACACATTTTAATAATTGTCACGTGACCAACTGATTTCAAGAAGGCAGTATTTCTGAGAGAAAACGCTTGACTCCAAGACATCTCATCAACTTTTGAGTGGGCATGAAGCGATCAAGTGCATTTATTCAAGGAAAAAAAAAAATTATGACTGAAAAAACCCTCAACATGGGGCACAAAAAGAGCAGAGCTGACATTTGTTTTGGGTAGCTTTCAGTTTTCTCTTGACTCTGAATTAAGATGCAGGCTGTAGCATTTGTACATGTTGTAGCACGAGGACAGCTCAGATCTGCCAAATACTGAAATCCAAAAAGGTCACATCTATTAATCCTTTCACTCTGAGATTTGGATTTTTGATTGGTGTTTATGTCCGTTGCCGGCAATGGATGCACCAAAACTGCTGCTGCCACCGAGGAGTGAGTTCTCCTTCCCTGCCCCACCCGATTCCCTTTCACTATATTGTATTTACTAGTCAGTCATTAAGCACTTCTGTTTTCTTGTAATGAAACTGGCATTAGGCCTTTACTAAATACCTCTCTAGAAAACCTAGATCCAAAAATTACCTACCTTCTGGCCTTGAAAGTCTTGGTTTTGTTTCCCCGTCTCCCTCTCCACGAGTTCTATCAGAATCACTCCGTGACTCTTACTCATTTGGGTCCTCGCAGTACGCATGTCCTGCTGTAAAACGAGAATCAGCAGAGATGCAAAAGATGGAACTCGCTCGTTATCTGCTGTGCTAAGCAAGCTCGTGATTTAAAATAATGGGAAATCACTCTCTTTCTAAATTATAACTTAATTCCATTAAAGATTAAATATGTTTTCCACTTTACTGATGTCAGCTATTAACAGTTTTCATGAGCAGGTATTAAAACAGGGTAGTGAAAAGCTACAGGAGTTTAGAATTGAGATCTTAAAAGCCTATGCAGCATTCTAAGCTACTCTAGCATTTTTCTTTGTTTAGGTGATGTGTAAATGTAGTGCTTCTACATTTCTGATACACTTGTGTTTTAAAACAAGCAAGAACGTATGGCTTCCACTTCCCAACATTCATAATGGCCGAGCGTTTTTAATACTTGCCATGAAAACCATCCGATTCACGTGCAGCAATACTGTGCAGTTGATAGTTTCTCATGTCTTTTGGCAGTGCCATCATCTTTTTTTTGTTGCCTGACGGAGCCTTTCATTATCTGATCAGTGCTGTAGCAAACGTTCTTGCTTGTAGAGTCAAACCCCAATGTTAAATACTTAATGGGAAAGTAACTGTCAATGTAAGAAAATACTAAAGAGTTACAATACCAACTAGACCAACCAGGAGAAAACTGAGTACTGAGTTTAGTGAGTGATGGAAAAGCAGGAAAGACCAGGAAGCAGAACTGGACCATTTAAAAAATGCATAATGATAAGTTGTTACTAAGTTTTACTTTCTATAGGTCACTTTTCAAAGTCACCTCTGGTACCTGAGACAGCCTCATCTCCTAGGATTCAGAGGGAGAGATCCTCCCTTAGAGCAGTGGGAATGGTGTGCGAGCAAAAACTGCAAAAAATACCCTAGAAAGTCGTAACATTTTCAGACTTGTATTCCTCACGTTTTTAAGACCTCCTGCTTGGTGGAAAATGTAGCATCTCCGATTTGGAAAGATGGTGTTTTCTGATGCGAGGCCAACTGATGGCTGCACAGGGTTCTTGCTGTTACAGTTTGTGTATGTGAAATGTCCTCCTGGTGTCCTCAGAGTCTTCTGCGCTCATCATGAGATCAGCAGTTCAGTGTCTTTGAATGGTGATCTTCAGGTGTGGCTGTGGGCTAACAGAAAGCTCAAACCTTGTGAGAAACAAGAGTAAAAACTGGCCAGGGATTTTTTTAACGTACGGATTTAGAAATACAAGAAGCAGCTATTGGCTGAACATACAAAGTGTTTTTTCCACAGACTCTTGTTTATTCCACACAGGTTGTCGCTAAAAACTGTGGCTTTTTTACCTGCAGACTCTTCAGAGTATAACCGATTGGGAAGAAAGTGAATTGATTCTATGCGTAGTTTAAGTAGCACTGGTGGGGGGAAGAACCTATAAATCAAGTGGAGGAATGGAACTTTTTGTGTCACCAATATAAACGATGGCTTTTTGCTTCCTTGCAGACACGCAGCTCGTGTGACTATCAGCGACACAAAGTGCATAGTAGGTCCACTCTAATTAATTAAGGTAGTGCGTTAATCTGATGAGAAGGGTGGTAGAGTTCAAAACTTGTTTCCACCGTAGTTGCTGTCTTCTGGTTGTTGAGTCCTCTAAACCTGAGCATATTCTTGATTTTAAAATGGCAGATGTCATCACCAAACTACCAAAAAAACCCCATAGTGTTGAAATCTCATAGAAAGATCAGTGCTGAACAATCAACTCTTTGCTAGTTGGACTTTGTACATGTTGAATTATATTATAAAATCACTGCATCTGCTCTTTTCTTTTTAACTAAAGGGTTGCTCCGTTCTGATACCACTTGAGAGAAACAGAGGTGCTTTTTTTTCGGAATTGTTCATTTATGAAATATGTCACCTTCAAGATTTCGTTGCATTAAAGTGTCAGTTACTCTTTATGTAGCAGGAGCTGATGACTTAGCTGGACTTGGTTTTGTGTTCACTTCTGTTTTCTAATTGCTATGTCTGAACTCTTGGCAAGAAACCTTTCTCAAAGAACCTCAAGGGGGAAAAAAATGTGTGTTCACAAGAGAAAAATTGTATGGCAATGGTACACTTGTTCAGATTTGTCTTCACATGTATCGTTCGAACAACCACGTTGGTATCCACGTGCTGCAGCTGTTTAATTTTAATATTTCATTGTCGGGGTCTCCATTTTATACCTCTGTTTTCAGGCACTTACAACTTGGTTTTTCATGCTCTTCAATAGGAAGGCTTGGTCTAAGTTTTCAGATCGTTGTTTCAGATTGCATATTTTCCCAAACTTCTTTTATGAAACATAAATGAGGGATTTCTACGGCACCTGCTTTTTTAATTCACTTTGTACCCAGTCATTTCAATAAATCATGGCAGTAACACTAGCCCCCTAGAACTGGTCTGATAAAGAGATTTGTATCCTTTAATTCAAAATGACAATATATAGGAAGTGGTTTCAAAATGGCGATATATAGGTCTTGAGAAGTGGTTTTGGTCCATGTGCAGTGACTACTATTCACAGACTTGTAATATGGATGTAATGTGCAGTGTGCACTCTATATATGTATTTACATTTGACGTATGCTTCCGATTCACCGGGTACAGAAAATCCTTAAATATAGAAATCCTGTGTAGAAGATCAAATATCTTCAACCAAAACAGCAACTTTCTAAAGAAATTTGTATTGAATATGGTGGGGGGAACTCCAGCAATTCATGCGAAAGAGCCCAATTCTGCAATTCCTCAAGTGTTTAAAACTTCTGTAGAAGCCTTTAGGATGTTGTCTGAAGTAAGGATTTGCAGGATCAAGCCCACGTTTCCTGGTAGTCTTTTCTTCCTCCCCTTCCCTAACAGTTGTGGTAGGGACTATATCTTACTTAAAACGTTGGAAGGCAGAAAATAAAAAATCCAACAGAAATGATCCTTTTTTTACGAATTTAATTTTTTTTAAAGTATGTACTGACGTAGGAAAACTTACATGACTAATTTTTGGTGCTTTTACAGTTGAGTACCCAGTCTGAGACCTAGTGGAGAGCTCTGACTTTGGAAATATTTGTCAATTGAAAATGATTTCTGAATCTGGACACCAAGCATTTGGGGTACAGAAGGTTACCAGTCACTTCTGAAAACGTGCATCACTTACCAAGCTCTTATTTTAGATTAGGTGTAACTAATCGAGGTAGTTGCAAACAGCAAAAACGTGCGCTTGGGAATAAATTGTCCCGACCCTTCAGAGTAATTTAACTTATTTTGTATATTGCAAAAGATGTATATTGCTTACTATGACACTTAAAAAAAAGATTGTGTACAGTTTCTGGGGGAGAGAATAGAACACTCTAGAGAAGTTTTTATAATTGAGTATGTGGTGTAAAGGCTCCAGGTTTAACTGCAATTAAAAGAAAGTCCTGCGACTTGGGTTTTTGACTATCATTTTGTAAATGCCAGCACCCTGCACCTGACCTGAGGAGCAGGAGAGGGGACAGTAGAGCAGGTAGAGGGGACACGTGCTTAGTAAAGGCATGCGTGTCTGCGAATCTACCTGCTGTTGCTACGTGTAGCCCCTAAGGTTCCTAGCGAGGACTGAACGATGGAGTCGCTGTGCTCGTTCAGGTGGTTTACTTTGTGCACTTTGCAGCACTTTGTGTATAGTTGGTCTCACTGGTTCCCCAGGTGCAGACAAAGTCACTTTCTCCTGCTGTTTGGATATTCGTTCAGTTAACAGCAGGAGATGGGGAATGGATGGAGGGAAGCAGAACGGAAAGATGCGTGTGCAAATCCACGCCATTTGCAAGACAGGTCTTGGACAGGCCAAAACCCTACTTTTGACTCGTCCTTTAAAGACTGTACTTCCAGTGGAAGGTCTCCATTTAGGAGAACCATCCCGATACCCTTCCTTTCTCAGCTTGACCTTCAAAGTAACAGGAAAATCTACTTGAGGTCTCCTTCCTTGAGGGAATCGGTAATGTTCCATCAGTGCAATGTGGATATAGAGAAAATTAGGATCGGTCCATAGAGTATTATGACAATTCCATTTGCCTCTGGGGACATCGATCAGAGTCTGCAGTTTGCTTTGTTGTTTGTTCCTGTGTCCCAAACAACTAAACTTAGATTAGTCTGTCAGAACTTGACTTAAATGATTCTACGGGGATAAAATCCTTCTACTAAAACATTATCATAGGCCTAGTTACCAGTGCACCATTTGTTACTTAGAGCAGTTAAAAGTCCTTAATAGATACTGATCTGCTACTCCAGTTAGTGGTAGAAAAGGAAATCAAATCATGAAGCTATAAGCCTTGTTTAGTTTTCCATTTCATGCTTGTTATATGGACTCTAAAATCTTGTACAGTATCTTATTCCTAGCCTATATTCATTCACATGGTACTCTTCCCCCAGCTCGTGTGAAAAGGATTCATAGTTCAGGCGAATACGGTTGCGAGTTCCTACCTGTGTTTCACAGCCAGGAGACGCGTGTGACCGTTTTGGAAGCATAACATCACTGTTCTCGCTATGGGCGACAGTTCTCACGTAGGCGCAGATCCTGTACGTCGGGTGTGTTCGGTGTCCCAGGTACCACAGAAGCAGTGACTTGCTAGCAGAGTGGTTATCCTCTGATACTCAGCGAGAATTAGCTCAAACCTGCTGGATGGGTCTCTTAAAATTCAAGATCTACTTACACGAAATACAGTTTTTTGTCTTACTCCTGTGTGCTGTTTGCAAAGAAACCTTGAGTTCCTTAAAAACGATCACATTCACAGTTGGCCTCATTTCTGTTTTCTTTTCTCCGAGGAGTTAACGCAGTAAATTTCCACAAGCTGAGCTCTTTACGTAGAGTTTAACCCTTGTGTTTCTTGAGTCCTGACCCTTGGGTTCTCAGTCTCTCTTCAATTATGACTTGCCACGATATCAAAGGGAGAGGACTGAGGGGATACACGCTACCTGTGTGTGGGGGAGGGAGGGGGGGGGAAGATAACGTTGAAAAAACTGGAAGTGTTATTCTCGTTGCACATAACCCGGGTGGTGCTTTCACTGTCTTCCCCCTCCCTGCCCCCACCGATAATACCACGTGCATGTAAAACATGATGCGTTAGAACTTTTTTAAATGGAAGTCATGGTGGCCTCAGTGCTCAAAGGGTTAACTGCAGTTTATTAACAGCTAATGTTTTTAGATTTGCAGTACACAATTGTTTAAATACTGTATTCCTTGTAAATGAAGTTAAAAAAAAAAAAAGAAAAAAAGAGAAAAAAAATGTTAAGGCTGGTGCCAATATTTTTGTTAATGACTTGTTCAGCGTTGTCTCTCACTTACGGTCTGGTCAGAACTCTTTGTGTATAAGCTGGGCCTGAAGCCATTTTATAGCTTGGAGGCCCTAATTGTGTAACTTTTCTTTCATAATGTTTTTGTTATAATATCTACTGTCATTTCTTTCATATAAATATGACATGTAAAATTGTCATAATAAAAAAAAAATTGAAATAACTCGATGTACAATGTATAATGTGTATTGAAGGAGCAAGGGATTTTTAGCGGTCATCACACGTGCGCATACATTTCTTTTATATTTTTAAGATAAGCACCAAGTAAGGAGCTCCTGTGTGGTGTTCCAGCCCACAATGGTACCAGTGCCCACCATGGGAACGGAGAGCTCGAGTTTTCTGTTGATTTTGGGACAGCATCTCAACCGACAGAGGTTTTCTGTCTTTGACCAGCTCTGGGTGACACTGGGGAAGAGCTGATGGATTTAGTTGTGCAGCTGCAGTAATTTTCTCTCTGTGTTCCATCTTCTGCATATGTTTTATATCTAATTTCATAGTGATGTTGCAGTCACTTGACAAACACCAGTAACTTGGACAGAGTTCAGCGCTTGCCTTATACGACAACAGGCATTTCGTTTGCCGTTGGAGTTGCGTAGCTGCTGAATTCGTGGAGAATTCTCACAGGTTGGGAGAAGATCTGCCTGGTTGTTACCAGCGTTTGTTTGCAGGGTCATACCTGGAGTGAGCACCGTACTCGGCTGGGCTGTTTCGGCACGCGTCTGTGAGGTTTCCACGTGGTGCTAACGAGAGGGGAGCTGGGCTCATGTGTTCAGGCTGAGCTGTGTAAAATCCCTGGATGGAAGCCTGCAGAGAAGCACGGAATGTGTGGCTGTTCTGATGCGTGGCTATGGTAATGGACATCAAAGATGGTTAGGACTTTAACAGGAGGAAGTCAGGGAGAGAGAAATGAATAAAAAAAACCCCAGTGGCTTATCTTTGTGTCAGTCACTGAAGCCTGTCAATCAGGTTTGTTCCTTTGAATGTGTCTGTGGTTATAGTTGAGCTACTACGTATTCCTGTAGTGATGAGAAATTGCTGTGAAATCCATCCTCTTGCTCCAAATGCAATGCCAACATTTTACATTTGCGTTTTTTATGGGTTCTGGGTGTTTTAAGTCAGAATTGGCCACCTTAGAGCAGGCAGTGCTGCATAGTCAGTGGGGAGAAACAAGCTCCGTTGGCTACTGAGTCTGTCCTAAGATGAAATAATCACTGTGTGAAGGTACCTGCTCCTCCCCAGCGCCTCTAAACACAGATCTGGTTGACTAAATCACGTTTAGACATCCCGTGTTCAGGCATTGGTGGGGGGTGGGGTATGTGTGTGGATCCTAACTCACTTTTTTAAAGCTCTTAGTGCCATTCTGTTTCATTCATGAACTTGCAGGAAATATCTGCCTCCCCATACTGAACTTCTGTTAGGTGCAACACTCGGTACCGGGCTACGAAGTATCTGGATCTTGTAAATGAGGAAAATGTGGATTTCTCCTCCTCTCTAACACCTCTGCCTTAAAACCAACTTCTCATCCTGGGCTTAAACCATCCTTTTTTCCGGTCTTCTTTTGGAAGAGGGGAATGTGACACAAGAAAGACTCGAGCTTGTGTGCTGGAGGAGACACGAGCTCTGTATTGCTCCACTGCAGTGGCTTCGTTCAACTCCACTCAGAATTTTAATTGAAAACCATCTAAAGGAGTAATTGTGTGATCTCCAGTGAACTACAGAGGTGGTGAGGATTCTCCACAGCTGACATGGACAGCCGAGTTAGGTAACACGGGACGGACATGAGCAGGAATACAGATTTATAACCACTGAGCATGGTGAACGGGTGTTTCCATGTATTTGCATTTCCTCCTAGCAGCTCCTGCAGTCTGGTCTGTTTTCATGGGTGAATCCTAAAATGTTGTTTCCAGATGAGCACGTGCCCTTGGCCTGGCAGACTTGAAGATGGTCAAGAAACTTCATCTCCTATTGCCTCTGTCGGCTTTCTCAAGCTACTCCAGCAGCGTTTAACTGTCACTTCCTTGTGGAAGTTGCTTTGATTTTGGTCCAAGGTGGTTATTTGTATGAATAATAATTATTTGCACAGTTAGAATCCAAAACAGGTAGGGGTGGCTGAGGAGCTTTCCAAAACAGTTTAGAAGGTTCAGCCTCAAATAACCGTGTTCTGTTTGTGTTCCCCCCAGTTTCTTAATGTGTTTTTCTTTCCCGGAATGTGCTGCTTTGGCTCTTTGCTACCCAAGACTCTAACTAGAGAAGGGAAGGATGGAGACCCAATTCTGTTAATAATGTTTGCGTTTGTGAGAACCACGGTTTGCGCACCAGCAGGTAAATGGCTCCTTAAAAGTCAGTTCAAACTGATGGAAGATTAAAGACCATGACAACGAGGTTAACCGCTTGCATGGGCTCGTGGTGAGTATGTTGTTATAGTGGGAGCATTTGCTAACCTGGAAAGTGAGGGAGATACTCACAGGGATGTCCCATCGATGGAGTTATCAGGAGCATCTCCTGACAGAGACGCACCTCATTGGTGCAGACTGAACGCTATCCCTTTTTTACTCACCCCGTTCTGGTGTAATCCCTGTACGTCACTGCAGTACTATGTGTCAGAAGAGAAACCTGCTGCAGAAATGGTGCAAATGGAGGGGAAGAAGCAGGGCTTGTGAAGAGATGGCAATCTGTTGTCCCAAGGCTCCCCCCAGGTCCCTGATGGCAGCGCAGCAGCTACATACTGTAGTAGCAGCATCAGGCTCCTGATCCCAAGTCATCACTGCTAAGGGAAAATCAACAGGATAGCCATCAAGCCATTCAGGTACTTGTGACTTTCTCTTCTCCGTGTGTTCCATTGTATCGTGTATCAAGCACTGGGTGCTCACCATGCACCTAAAACTCCCCTTCCAGCACCTGACAGTGGCCACTGAAAAGCCACTCTGTTTGTTTTTCCCTTTGTTACCTGCCCAACAGAGGTTTACAGGCCAAAATACATGTTTCTCACCATCTGCCATCGGGCGGTACTGTCAGCTATCCCTCAGCACTCCTCTTTGCTTCTCTCTTCCAGATAATGAAAATCCTACCCGAAAACTGCCATAGACAGATGCTCCTGGAACACAGACTGCGTTGCTCTGAGAGAGGCCGCAACACCCCCTGGGGAACATGGATGTTTTGGGGTGAAGTACCATCCCCAGCCCTGCAGCTCGATGAACAGAAGGTGTCCATGTCTGGGCCAGAACAGAGCCCAGTCTCTGTTTGGTGATTCTCCTTTCCCGCTCAGTCCCTGCTGACCCCCTGCGCTGTCTGCAGCCTCCCTGGGGGGGAGCAGAGGGGTTCACAGCGAGCGTCCCTCTCTCCTTCAGTGGGTTCAGCAGCCGGCCCAGCCTTAACTCTGGACAGGCTGGAGAGCTGGGCGGGGAGATATTTAATGTAACACAAGGGCAAGTGCTGAGTCCTGCATCTGAGAAAGAACAACCCCGTGTATTGGTTCAGGCTGGGGTCTGACCTGCTGGAGAGCAGCCTAGGGGAAAGGGACCTGGAGGATGAGATGACCAGGAGCCAGCAATGTGCCCTTGTGCAGCAATAGCCTGGGGTGTATCAGAAGGGGTGTGGTCAGTAGATCCAGAGAGGTTCTCCTCCCCCTCTACTCTGCCCTGGTGAGACCACATCTGGATTATCTTGTCCAGCTCTGCGCCCCTCAGTTCCAGAAGGACACAGAACTACTTGAGAGAGTCCAGTGCAGAGCCACTAAGATGATTAAGGGAGTGGAACATCTCCCTTATGAGGAAAGGCTGAGGGAGCTGGGGCTCTTTAGCTGGGGGGAGAGGAGACTGAGGGGCGACCTCATTAATGTTTATAAATATGCAGAGGGCGAGTGTTGGGAGGATGGAGCGAGGCTCTTCTCGATGGCACTCAGTGACAGGACAAGGGGTAACGGGTATAAACTAGAACACAGGAGGTTCCACTTGAATATTAGGAAGAACTTCTTTCCAGCGAGGGCGACAGAGCTCTGGCCCAGGCTGCCCAAGCGGCTGTGGAGTCTCCTCTGGAGACTGTTCAAACCCGCCTGGATTAGTTCCTGTGCGAGCTCAGCCAGGGGACCCTGCTCTGGCAGGGCGGGTGGGTTAGGCGATCTTTCGAGCTCCCTTCCACCCCCTGTGAGCCCTGCCCGGCCAGTTCCCCCCGCGCCAGGAGCCGCCTCTGACAAGCCCCCCCAGACTCCGCCCGGGGCGGCGGGACCGGCCCCGGCCCCAACATGGCACTCGCCCCGCACCACCCGCACCACCGAGACGCGGCTAGAGAGGCCCGCCAGCACCAGGAGCTCGGCTTCCGGCCGTCAGCAGGGGCACTTCCGCTTCCGGCGGCGGAGGAAGGCGGCGGCGATGGTGGAGGCGGGCGGCGGCGGCGGCGCCATGAGTTTCCTCAAGCGGCTCCCGCCGCCGGCCGAGGGCGTTCGGCACCAGCAGGCCGACACGGAGGCTGTGCTGGCGGGGCGCTCGCTGGGCTCCGGCACCCTCTACATCGCCGAGAGGTGCCATGAGGGGGCGGCCTGGGGCGGGGCGGGCCCTCCCTGAGGGGCGAGAGGCGCGTCTGGGGGGTGCGCCCTGCCCTGGGCGAGGGAGCGGGATGGGAGGGCGCATCCTGAGGGTTGCGGGCAATGGTTCGATGTGCGGATAAGAGATGGGTGACGGGTGGTGTCCATCAGGGTTCCGTGAGGCACCCGTGAGGGAGGAATGGGATGCTGGTCAGAGGGACCTGGGCAAGCTTGAGAGCTGGGCCCATGCAAACCTCCTGAGATTCAACAAGACCAAGGGCACGGTCCTGCACATGGGCTGGGGCAACCCCTGGTGTCAACCCAGGCAAGGGATGAAGGGCTGTGGAGCAGCCCTGGGGAGAAGGACTTGGGGGTGCTGGGGGGTGAAAAGCTGGACATGAGCCGGCACCGTGCGCTCACAGCCCCGAAGCCAATGGCATGCTGGGCTGCATCCAGAGCAGCGTGGGCAGCAGGGGGAGGGAGGGGATTCTGCCTCTCTGCTCCGCTCTAGGGAGATCCCCCTGCAGTGCTGGGTCCAG
>WEIS01058120.1:0-32971 GCA_013389965.1 Todus mexicanus
CATAGCCAAGTCACGCAGGCTGGTTTTGGTCACAGATCAGTTGTTATAATTTTCCCTTGAGTAGCTACTTATACCTGTTATCTTGTCAAAATTTTTGCTACAACAGCCAGAAGGATGGCTCTTTTTTGTGTTAATTTGCCTCAGAACCAGGCGGCTTCTAAGGAAAGTAAACATTTAAGCGGAACAACCTCTTCAGGAGCATGGTAAAATCCCCACTGCTGGAAGTTTTCAAGATGTGATGGTACAGAGTGTTATGTAATCTTGTTTAGGTTCTTTTTCCCTCAGAAGGTTGGACCAATGATCTTTTGAGGTCCCTTCCAACCTGGACTGTTCTGTAATTTTGTGATTCTGTGATNGAGGTCCCTTCCAACCTGGACTGTTCTGTAATTTTGTGATTCTGTGATCTGGTCAGATTGTACTTTTGCATCAAAAACCTTCCAAGAGAAGCAGTATTTGGTGAGTTTCATTCTCAAATTTCTCCTGTGATGCATGCTGTGCAAATGCAGATGTGGAGATGGGTGTGTGGAGGAGTCTCCTCTGGATTCAGCCCCTCAGGCTTCTTCCTTTTCTTCCTTTCTTCTGGAGTTTAGCTTTTGCTTTTTCTGTTGAGAGGTTTTTAGGGAAGGGAGAGTTTTGGTTGCAGAGTTGCTCAGGAGGCAGAAATTGCAGTTGTAGGTCTCTTGGTTCCTCTTGGGGAGTGCTAGGTTTGTGCTGCCCACAAATGGCAGGGAACTCACCAGGATTCATCTCCAAAGCTCAGAGACAGATGTCTTCTCCACATCTGAATGGCTTCATGTCTACTAGCAATTGGAAGCAGAGAAGGGGATGAGAGTGTACTCAGAGCTCTTGGGTGGGTAACGTTGCTGCCTTTCCCATTGTTTAGCCTCTGAATGTAAATTTTCCAACAGACTGATGACAAAAGGTGGTGTTGGGGGCCTTTGTTATTTCATTTTCAGATATTGGACATGAGAACAACTATGTTTTCTCCAAGGAAGCAAGCAATCTGTCTGTACCTACAGGTTTCTCTGATTACCATTAATTAATCATAAGTACGTGTTAGAAATGTGTGAAGCACTCTCTGATCAGAGAAGCTCCCAGTCAAAGGACAGGCACATAGAGAGAATTTAGAGCAAATCCAGGCATTGTGTTATCTTTTGTGGAGTAGCTGGTGAAAGAGCAAATACTTTGATCTTGAGGGGGAGCAGAAGGAAGTCCACAGAGAATGTCCACTAGGATTAGGGAAGTACTTCATAGTTTCTGATCAAGACGATGTTCAGCCCTTCAGCTTTTTCTTTAACACCTGTTGCTTTTCCAGCCTATGCCAATCCAGCTCCTGCTCAGAATTAATGTGGTAGGTAAGACTTTCAGTCAAGGTATGGTGAGGATAGTCCACCTGATTTACATTTCAAAGTGTCTCAGGCTTCTGAATCAAGTGCTAGTTTCTTAGAGGGTTTAGACAAGTCTGCGACTTTTTCATTCTGTCTGAGAACTTGCAGAACATGAGAGATGGACACTTACATTCCTCCTGTCTTTCAGTTTCTGTGCCCTGTAAATAGCCTTTAGTTAGGTGGACACTAGAGGAAGGAAAAGGAGTAGCTTTGATTAGTGACCCACCCCATTTTGACTGGCTGAAAAGTGATGATTTGAGGCTTACCTACAACTCCTGCTCAGAAGCAGTGTGTTCTCTTCTTTGAAACAAAAGCATTAGCCTAATATTAGATCATTTTAAATTTAATCCTGTGAGGGCTTCAAAGATTTATATAGATTATCTCTATGTCCTTTTGGGTGCAGAATTTCATAATCATTGACCTAAACTGCCTTCACAATCATTGCACTGTTCCTCAGCATTGCAGAGATGTTTCATCAGCTCTGATTTGTCCTCTGATTAGCATATCACAGGTTTACTTAGGATGAGGCTTAATTACAGTAGACACTTAAGGACTTAAATCTAGGTGCAGACTTACAACTGCCCTCCATAGGCTCTGAGCACCTGTCCTGAAAGATTATTAGCAATAGCAAAATTCCTCACAAACTCCATGGGATTATTGCTTCTGAGCTTGGAAACCCTTCTTAGAAGAAGGATTGGAAAAGATCATGGTATGTTTTTTGGAGAGAAAGAGGTGTCAATGCGATACTCAGCAAGTTGAAATTTCTACGGAAACGTGACACCTAAAGCACCTTCCATGGTGCTTTAGGACACTTTCCTTCCAACGATTTCACTCTTCATTAGACAGCTAAATGGTTTCTAGGTTCTGGATCCTACCACATTGCTGAATTAGTGTTACTGAGGAGGAACATAATATGAAAAATTAACATAACCGTCAAACTGTTATTTACTGTGGAAGCTCCTGAGTATATGTGCTCAGATTCATCCAGAATGAGAATCCTCTTTGTACAGGCCTTAAGGCTTTATTAATTGACAGCCCCCTGACCTGTTAACTCATAGTGACAATCAGCATCAATGTCTACAATGCGCTTGCTCCGCTTTGAAAGGTGTCTTGCCTAAAGCTTAAAATACTGAACTAGTAACCTCAAATGACCTTTATTTCTCCAGACTAGAAGCTTCATGTCCTACATGTCCCAGAGATGGAAAATGAAATAGATAAAATATTAGAGTTATGACATTTTTGTGACAAAAATACTGAATTTTGCAGATTTATTTTTTCCATAACCAGAGGACCAGAATGGATTTCAAAATCTCAGTTTAGAGGAAGTATCAGTGTTTGAGACCAGGCTTAACAAAAACACTAATCTAATCTAATCTCAGAAAGAAAGAACAAAAATTTACTTTTCCTCCATGGTCTTGTATACAGCTTGATTCCTAATATATAAGTATACCAAATTTCAACAGCCTAGCATCATCAGAACGTGGAAATCAGTTGTGTCAGTCATTCACCTTGATGCATAGATCCATATTATATTAGACTGCATTTCTCCAGTGACTAAACTCTGATGGTTCAAAGGATTGCTTGCTGTGTGGGAGACATCTCAAAAATCAATATTACAGTTATAGTTCAATGCATTATTTGATACTAAGGACTCCATTACAGAGGGTTTCTCTCCAGGGAAAAAAAAAAAAAAAAGCAGCAGCTTCTCTTTTGTGCCTTCCCTCAGGAAAGTCAGTTTGGTGGGAAATGCTGCTAAAATTGTTCATCCACCAAATGACCGGTCATATAACTTCATGGAGACCTGCTATTATTCAAATGTAATATGCTCTTGCTTTCTTTTTCCATGCTCTGGGTTATGCACATCTGACATCAGTACTGTAGCTGTATTATACTGACTGCTTTTTATTCTGAGGCCTCTTTTAATTACTGAAGAAGAAAAGAGATCTCTTCCACATGTGTTGGAGAGGGAGAAAGGGTGTAATTCTATTGAGGATATATCATAGAATCAATCATAGAATCAATCATAGACTTGTCATACAACTTTCAGGCTCCCTGTGCTCTGGTCAAGAGCAAACTGCTCACACGTCACACACTATATTTTGTTGCCTATCAAGTTAGTACAACCCTTTATTCCTGAGACCCAAGGATCTCAAGCCTTTCCATAGATTGGCTGGACGTTGCTGGACATGTCAACCTCTGCTTATCTTGGATAGACCTGAGTTGTTTACATCTTCAGTAGCTTGAGAGATAAGAGACCCTATAGCAACAACCAGGCTAAATTGCTATGGGTATGTGGTGGCTTAAGATGGTTGTACTTCTCCTTGAGGCTCATAATGTACAGTAATGCTATGTCTATCGGCTTGTGTGAGTCAGACAAGGCACTGGCATATGAACGAGTCTGAGAAGAGGGGCAAACAGAGCTTTCCAACAGCACTGAGGGAAGACAGGAGCATGTTATATTGACAATGCAGGCTGACATGAGGATCTTGGTGCTTTTGCCTAGGGCTTCTGGGAAGTTTCTGTGCTAAGGTACAAGTCTGGATAGTACAGAAAGGAGGAAGATTGATACTTGATAGTACTGTTTCTATCCTGGTCCTTACAGGGGTCATTAATCTTCTTTCTTGACGTGTGTGACAGAGTAGGTCAGAAATGCATGGTTTGTCCTGTAGTAGAATACTGACCACTTGACGGGTTGAATTATGACCTGGGGGATGTCTACCATTTCCTCCAGAGCACACTGCAGGGCTGCTGCAGGTGATATGTGCTGGGCTTGATGCATCACTGGACTGCTCTACACAGACAGCTGCAGTGTCTCTCTGAAACGCAGCATGCTCTGTGCTCGTGCTCTGCCATTCAATAGTCCTTCCTTCTCTCCTCCAGGATGGCTTCACAGCCTGTCACAAGAGTGACCAAGGGAAAACCAGATGAATCACCAAAAAGACCTCTGACTTCTTGAAAAAGAAGTGGGGTTTAAAAATACAGAACCGTTGAGCAGCAGAACCTTACACATTCAAAGCGAGGGTTCAACCATTAACAGTTCAAGATACCCCTGCAAGGCAAACACACGACTGTTTCCTCCACACTTCACAGGTAAGGAAACTGCGGCATAAGTGACATAGCCTAAGTTTCAAGCTGGGCAAGTATCAGAGAAGGAATTAACATTTATGCTCCTTAACTACCAAAACTGGTGTTTGCTCTTCAAGGCAACAATGCCTCCAAGGTCTTGTGTTGCAGATTGAACAAAACTAATGCAACTTTAATAATGTGTATGTATATTTTATGCTCCACCATAAGGACATGGATTCCTTAGGCTACATGATTTTGACATATAGTTGAGAGCGGTACAGATGTAATGCAAAGAGCTGATCGTGTCATAAAACCCGTAACAGAAGAGTTTTTCCTTCGCTGTGCATCTGATTCCCTTCCTAGCATGAAGTCTCTGGTTTTGGGGTGGGAATGTGAGGTTTTCTAAATTACCTGGATCCAAGCTCCTTGAACTAAAACAAATGCTAATTTTGCTACCATTCTGGTTTGTTCCCATTTTTATATCAGAACTCCTCACTGATGAACAGATTACATTTTTTTGTCTGAAATATGTCAGTCCTTCCTGCTCTGTAACTGTAAGTAGTAAATATGTTTGCAATGGGCTGTTGTTTTTCCTGTCCTGATTGGGGCACAAAGAGGAACTTAAATGTCTTATTTTTATCTTCATGGATTAATGTAACTGGAGACTTTATTTTATTTTATTTTATTTTGTTTTGTTTTATTTTATTTTATTTTATTTTATTTTATTTATTTTGTGTGTGTGTGTGTCTGTAATTTTTTCCTCTTCAATATGGGGAGAGAGGTATATATCTCAGAGCATGTGTACTTAGACATGTGAGAGGACACATCCTGTTTTCTGTGGCCAGTGTCAGACCTACTTAACACTGCATAAATGTCTCTTGAAGTGGCTAGAGGAATATCAGTGTGTGGGTGAAATATCTGTATCTTGTAAAAACATGAGAGTCACCTTTAAATTCAGGATATGAGTTTCCAAATACAGGCTTCTGGAAAGACACCGTCAGAATTGGCACTGGTTCTCCAGTGCGTAGTTGTATATGAAACAACACGTATAGTAGGTCTCAGGAGCCATCGTTCTCTGCCTAGATAAGAGTATGGGATTCCCACAACAGATGCAAGGGATAAGGCAGCAGGGAGTAGGTTTCCCCGCACCGGGCTGCCAGCCTGCAGAGCTTGCCTGGTGGCGTGGGATGGCTCTGGAGAGCAGAAATACATGCAGGGAAGAAATCTTCCTCTCCCTGGCTCATGGGTAGAGATATGGGCCATCTAGTGGGGAGAGAAATTAATAGCTGAGGAAAGCTCCCATTTCTGGTTTCTGTCTTGCTGCCTCCCCCGTACAGCCCCTGTGTATGCCAACCGCACAAGTGTTACAGGTAAAGAATTCTTCTCAAATTCAGGACAGGACAGCAAAAGTCAAGTCAGCACAAAACATCCAGTGGTACTAACTTTAATGGCATTTAGACTGCACTATTATCAGAGAACTTTGCAGAAATAATGAACTGGTTTTGTTCCTTCTCTTCAAACGAAGTGCCCTGCTGATGTGAAAATGAAGCCAGACTATTACGTGCGCCCCCTCGATATCTCTGTGTCACATTACTTTGGCAAACTATTCAGCTGTATTTAGTCCATGCCCTGTAATGTCAGCTTAGCTTATAAGAGCTGTTTCATAAGTTCATACGTTTCAATTTATGCTGAGTTATCTTTACGGGGTGTAGGGAACTGACACACATCACATAAAGATTTGCATTTGTTTTTATTGAAGCCTGATTCTTTACTTTTTTTTTCTTTTCTTTTGTCTTTTTTTTTTTTAAAGTCTGAAGGTGCCTGTAAGACTTCTCTATGCTAAATATCATGAGTTCATTTTCAATTCCTAAAATAGCTTGTCTCCACCCCGCCCCCCCCCAATTTAATGAGTGCTCTTATAATAAACTCAATGAAATGTTGTTCCAAAAGGCAGTGCTTTCACAGGAACAGTACTCAATCTCTCGTAACAAAGATCTATATTAAGATCCGTGGTTTGAAACTAGATAAAATGCAGTCACCACGACTGCTGACAGCAAGAAGATCCCCCTTGCCTCGCTGTGCTGAGACACCCATTGCAGATGAATCTGCAACCCAACCCCATTGCCTTGTATGCGGCCACACAGGAGAAATATCGCTGTATGAGGGAGGGAAGACGACACTCCTTGATCAGGTGTCACATGGAAAAGAAAAATAAACAAAATTTATTTGCACAAATAGTTGTTCTTTCCCTTCCAGTTGCTGTGATCATTAAGATACTTTATCAGCTTTCGTGCATGGGTCCTGCTGTTGAAGTACAGGGCTGGCTTTGGCCACAAGCTATGGTTGCTCCCTTAAAAAGGGGTAGCTGCTCCTCTGCTGTCAGTGTCAAACCAGCTTCACAATGTCCATCACTCCACCCTACTCCTGGGCAGGAGGCTGGGCAGCACCTCTCGGCTGTCCCCTTCAAGAACAGGAGAGAGAGACCAAAAGCTGGTGTTGCCTGGAGCTGGAGAGAACCCATCATCCAGAGAAGGCAAAACCCCAGCAGTTTAGATGGGAGAAATGCTCACCTTGGAGAAACAGACAGAGAAGGACAGAGAAGGATGTTTACTGACAGCAAAATGCATGAATGCATTGGGTGGTAATTCCTATTTCCAAGAAAAAGTCTTCTCCAAATCTTGGTTTCAACAAACACCAAAGCCATAGAGGATGTGATTTGGGCCCTTAGGCATTGCCTCACTGACATTGTCCCACCATTGCTCTGAGGTGGGAGCAAAATCTACCATGAGCCATCAGGTAGTCAGTTATGAAGAGACTTGATTAAGCCTACCTAAACTCATCAACAAGGCTAACTGCAAATATTACGTATTGAGAACAATGTTTTCCTCCCACAGTATTTGATTCCTAGGGCAGTTAATGCTGGCCAGTGTACGGCAATTTTATGAGGTAAATAGATGCTTGAAATTACCAGCATTTAAGGTAACATTCCCTTTTTAATTTTACTGTTACGGGAGGAGGTGAATATAGTGAAAACCAGGAAAGCTGTATTGCAGCTCTGCTGTTACTGCTATCTTTCACAGTTTCAAAAAGAGAGTCTTGGACCATTCAAACTGGTGATCTCTGTGATGTGGGAAGTCTATTATGAACTGGTTCCATCCCTCTTTCACATTTGTGGCTCACCACGATCCCAGAGAACATAAGCCCTGGCTAACACGGTCACACATTCAGAAACTTTCTGGGTGAGTTCCTGGAAAGTATGTGGTAGATGTGTGATTCTTGTCTGTATAGTAGACTTGACCTTATTGTTTTTTTCTGACTTCACAGTATATATATAAAGTCAATTTATGCAAAGTTCTGGAAATGAAAGCAAACTACAATCCCTGGTTTCACAAATTCCTTAAGCACCTGCATAATTCAAAATGTGTGTGTCATCCCTGCGGCTGCAATGGGTTTGCTTAAGGTTCAAGTTATTTTTTTGTGTTTCTGGAAGTTAAGTATCCCACCAAGCATCTGATACTGCGTTTTTCTACTGTGGTGAGATTCCTGTTTACTGGTCACACAGGCTTTAAACCCATCACTTGCATTGCTGCTGTCACCACGAGACTCACACTTCTGATGGACTAATGTCTTCTTCAGAAGCCAAACTGCATGTCAGGATTACTTGTGTTGGAGTTCCTCTGAGAAACGTGCACCTTTTCCCTCCTGACCACATTGACGATGTTTTTCAGTTTGGACAGGCACATGTTGTTTATTATAGCTCTGTGTGTCTCTCCTGTGCTACCATTTCTCAGGGGGGTGCTGTGGGATTGGGTCTTTCCATCAGTGAGCAGTGGATGTAGAAGGGCTTGTGCAGACCCACTCCGTGGGAGGGATGCCCCAGGGATGTCTTCCATGTTTTCATCCTTGGGGATAGCTCACTGGGAGCAGAGCAAGCCATGAGCAGCATGCAGATGCAGCTTCTCCATCAGAAACATCAACTACCTTGCCCTCGGGAAGCTTTCAACAAAGTGTCCTCCAAAACAGCAGGAAGGAGCCGGAAGATGCCTTTTCACCTTCAGCTTTTCCCAAAGCTCTGTAATAAACAGGCATTGCTGAGGGATGCTAGTGGGCAGAGATGGGAGGCTTGCTGAGGTTCAGCAGGTGTTCTGCCTTCTGCAAAGGACTGAGAGCCTCTGGCCATAGCTGGGACCAGGGCTGGCCAAAGGCTGTGATCCATCTGTGGCCCATCCCCCCACGCATTTGTCTTCCGGCTTGGCTTTCCGAAAGTCCCTACCATCCACTGCCCACAGCCTGCCTCAGTTGGCCTACCCTGGGGCTCAAGGTGCCACTGGACCCTGGGCAGCCCATGCCCCCCAACATGCATGTGTGGCCCCTGTCTAATAACTTCATTACCTCATTTGTGTGGCAGGGCTTGAATACTATGACTGTTTCCACTGCACAGAGCCATTCATTTAACAAGGAAGGTCTGGCCTAAGTTTCGTTTATATAACTCCAGCTCCTGTTTTTGTAATGAGCATTTATTGTAATGCTCAGAGGGGCCGGAAACCCATAAGGCTTTGCATAAAGTCCAGACCTCCCTCCTCAAGGTTTGCTCAAGAAATTTTGGGTTTTTTTTCCAGTCTCTCAGCCTGCATGCTTTAGCTGATGCAAAAGTGAAGTTGCCACTGTTTTTACCAAGCTGCTGAGATGCTACATTAAAACACCAGCCCAATAAACTCATGGGGGGATCCTAATTATGCTGGCACAAGCATAATTTAATTCAGATTGCTATAACAACAACCAGTGTCCATGCTTCCTGTAATCACGTTAAGGCCTATACACGAAATAATTAGCATCTTTATATTTGGTAAATAGAGGTCCGCTCCAGGTCAGCCTCAATGAGGACACAGCATTGTTAGAAGCTGAAGCCTTTCATAGCTTGTGCAGAACGGGCATTTGCAAATAAAACTCCTCTGAAAAGGACAAAAGGAGGATTTGATTATTAAGGAAGCACCTCCACTTGCCTCTTACCCAGTTTCTGTTCCTCTTTCTGAAGAAAAATAATAATTGATTTATGCAAGCTTGAGGAATCAAAGGAAGCTCTGTATAATAGGCACACTATTTGCTCAGGTTCCTTTGCACAGCTGAGCGTGGTCTAACAGGCTTCTCAAAAGCCAAGGGTGTATTCCTGCAGTCCTAAGTTTGATAAAATGCAAGGGCATGCATTTTTTTATTTATTAGACGTTTCTTCGGTCATTCAGCCTGGGACAGACTCGCCAGAATCTGGAGCGGTTCAGAGAGGTTGGAGGCCACTTCTGCAAGTAAGCCAGGAGCTGAGAGGCCTTTGCTCCAAAGCATCCCAGTCATCTCTGCAAAGGTCTTTATTCCTTACATTTCCATAAATAACATCCCAATAGTTTGAAACTTGAAGAGACTTTTCCTTTAGCTGAACAAAAGAGGACATGACAAAGGTAGTAGCTCAAATGGAATCCATTGCATAGAATCTGTAGAAAGACCTGCTAAAGCCTTAGGCCAAAAGAAACTTCTTTAACATAGGTATGCTACCAAACGATATGGAGAAAGTGTGCGGGGGGGTGTCTTCTATTTATTAAGAGGCAAGTGATGCTTTCCAGTGAAAAATGACCCAGCTTTATAATTGCAGAAACTTTTACAAAATTAAGTCACTGCTATTGACTTTTTCAGTATTTTGTAACAATGTCATAAAATTCCTTATCCTTATAGATTGATTCTAAAATTGAGATAGCAATTCAAAGATTTTTACCTTGCAGTTTTGATAAGCAGAGAATGTTGGTTGATAACTTAAAGAAAGTGTCATCAGTTGAATTGTTTGAAATTCTCTGGAAACTTTCACAGAAACCTACAGTTAGGTCCAGCAGACACAATATTGAAATTTCAGCTGTTTCTCATTGGTCTGCTATACATATCTGTTCCAGTGCAACAAGCTTAATCTCCACCATCAAATTAAGAGGCAGATCATTCAGAGGGAATTGTTGTACATATTAACATCAGCAACCTGTAGCTCAGCCTGGCATGTGGCTGTCGTTGACTTCAGAGCTCAGGATGTTTCAACAACATTTATTATATGTTTCTCTGGATCATGGGAAAAACTCTTTTCCATTTGGAAAGACAAGTACACTTCTCCCCACAGAGGTCCTCTCCCTTTCCAGTGTCATGCTCCAGATGCAGAACAAGTTCCTCAGGAAATTTCAAGCCCTGTCCCCTTATCCTTAGGACTTCATACCCCTCATCATGTTTTTCTTTTACTTGATTTAGTTAATCTCCAGTCTATTGTACTTCGTAGTTTCACCCAAATGTAATACTGAATGCAATCAGAGGAGGAGCATGATGTCCAGGCAGAGCTTACTTCCTCTGGGGACATTTTTTCCTACAGAACAACATTAATAAACTGCCTTATGAAGCTCTACCTGCCTAACCAACGCTTGTTTATTTCAAGAATGTTTTCTGGGCTGTTTTCTGAAAGCTTGTGAAAGATTTTGGACAGAAATGAATTTTTGAAAGTGTATGTAACAGTACCATTTAGAGCATTTCCAGTCAAGGTCAGATGATAGTTCTTCAATAAAACTAGAAAAGGCTCAAATTATCCTTTCAAACAACTATCCATAAAAATAATTAAAAAAAAAAAAGAAGGAAAACTGTGGCTTTGATTCTTGTTGGTTTTGGTTGGTTTGTTTGTTTTGTGTGGGGTTTGTTTGTGGTTTTTGTTTGGTTGGTTTTGTTTTGTTTTTTTAATTTAGGTTACCTCAATGTTTTTCAGAGCCAAATATCAAAACACTTCTCTTTTGAGTTCACATAAAAATTATTGTCTTGGTTTTTTTTTTTTTGCTTTACCATTAAAAAGAAAAAAAAAGAAAGTTATCCAGGCAGTTTTACATTTACTCAAGTGCTTTGAAGTTTTTCTACCTATGCTCACATGCGAACGCTCATACAGGTACGGTCGCCTTTCTGTTTTATGGTCTTCTAACACTGCTCATCAGCAACCCCCCCTGTAGCTCCCGTCTGCTGCCAGCAGAGGTCAGAGGATCTTCACCGTGTGTGAACGGGGAAGTGGGGAAATACAGTGGTGGCAGTTTGGGCAGGATTCCGATGCCTTTCAGCACACTCAGCCAGAAAATTCCCTCTGTGATTTATATCGAGCTCCAAGTCAAAAATGTGATTGGGGCTTTCTCAAATCCCGCTCTGAAGCGGGCATGCATAAACAGCAGCCAGTATTTGATGGAATTTCAGTACACCCCTCAGACTAAAAGCACAGGGTGGGACAGAGTGGGTTATGTGCTGGGCCACTCCTGTCGCCACAGAAGTCAGGCTTGTGAAATTTGGGTGGTATGAATGGATCTCTAAATTTTCTGCCTCTCCAAAGGAGAAAGTCTCAAGGCATAGAGGTGACGGAATTTATTTATCAGCAGCAAATCTTACATGATTGGTGCTATTTCCCCCAGTGGTGTTTGGGGTTGGAGTGATTCTGTATCATTTTCACTTACAGAGGAGACAGACTTTTACCTTTATTTCAGTCTTTCTCCTATTTATCTGGCATTCCATAGTCCACTTCTCTTCTTGACCTTTTGCCCTGCAGAGATGCCTCTGTGTCCCTAGGGCTACTGACAGCAGTGACAAAACCTTGGGGTCCTCCCAGATCTGCTTTCACACCTGTAGTGTTTTGCAGATCAAATCAGCTCAGAAGCGTTAATCTAGAATTAAATTTGCCCCTGCCCAAAAACATTGCTTACCACTTGCTTCCAAAATCCTGTTCTGCATACTTGGTGATTTACACACCTTGTCTGGAGGTCGGGGATGAGACAGATCTGAAAAGCAGGTGTTGTGGAAGAGAAGTTATCCCAGGGGAATTACTATAAAGCTTTCTATACGTATTGCTTTGCAATCTTTCAAGAATGCAGTCAAATCTCCTAATTAGGCACTTCATGGCGTGGTCAGAACCCATTAACTCATACCCTCTTGCTGTCTTTTCCATTCTCTGTTATACAGAAATCAGACGTGCTGTCATTCTTTATTCTTCGTGCTGTACCGTGCCTGAAGGTCATCCCTCAGCTCAGGGTTACAGTTAGCTAGGACTTTTGTGATGAAACGCAAATGTGTCACAGTTTGCAGGTTTATAGAAGCCAAAGTCTTTCGTCAGTGCAGCATGTTGTGGTGTCATCCAGGTTTCAGTAGGAAGAGGTGTACCATATGTGGGGCTCCCTGTGGCAGGACTGCCTGGGGCAAGAGGAGCTTGCATGAGAGATGGAATCCAGCATTTCAGCTGCAAAGCAGAGGTGTTTGTTCTGAAAACAACCCAACTGAAACACGTCCATTTCACAAATAAACGCTTGGGAGGCTTGGTTCAGCTCCAAGTGAGAATGCGAGCAAATCTGGTGAGCTGTCATGTCCTTATTCTGTCCCTGTTGCTCTCCAGAGCCTTTTACACCAGGCACTGTGCAGGGAAAGGGCAAAGCTGGCCTTCCCTGCCATGCCAATGACCTGAGGCAGCACGCCAAGAGGGTAGGATGGCAGCACTGCTATTCCCATTGAGCCCTGCATGGCTGCTTTCTACCTGGCAAAGCAGCACAATTGCTGCTGCTGAATACTCTGTGTGTTGCCATGAAAGACTATTTGCATCTCTCCTTGCACAAGGACTGGGAAGAAGCCTATGGGAGGATCCCCCTTGTCTTCCAACAGGAGAAACCCCATCCTTCTCATCCTTCTCCCTTCCTGTAACCCTCACCACTATGGGCAGCAATGACACTTGCCCTGCAAAAGGCAGGAATACAAATTACACGTATGCAACCTGTCAGAAAATAGCTCAGCAGCCTGACTTAGACCTCAGTGATCATACCATTCATTGAAGATCTGCATTCAGAAATGTCTGCAATAGTGCTATTATTGCACTGACTCTTACTGCCCCGCTATTTATGATATTTCTTCCTGAATAACTAAAATAAAATGGTTTGGTTTGGTCTTGTTTGTTTGGGGTATTTTTGTGGGTTGTTTTGGGGTTTTGTTTGTTTGTTGTTTGGTTGTGTGGGGGGTTTTTTGTCTTATATGGCATGACTTTTCTAAAGCACTACTGAAACACTTTATTTCATCTTATTTCCAGCTCCCACGGTGTTCCACAGGCAACTCAAGAAAAACCAGGAAAGAAAACTTTGCCAGGCTCATTTCAGAGCTGCCCTCTCATTCTTCTGGTACAAGAACTGAGAACAAAACCGCTCGCTCTTCTCTTAATCCTTTCCTGCTCCCCACAGCTCTCCCAGCTTCTCCGGCTCCGCAGCCCCTTTGCCACCAACATCTCCACGCAGGAAATCCAGAGTGATCCTCCTCTCGTTTTCACTGCTTGCCCCTGGACTCCAGCCTTAGGAAGAGCAGGGGATGGTGCAGTCCTTGCCGAGGCAGGATCTCCGGGTGCCCCAGGGTTTGTCCCTAGCCAGCGCTGGAGCCCTATTGCTCGGCTCTGCTCAGTTTCCTCGGCTCTTCTCTCCCCTGCTGGCACAGGTGGAGCTTATCCTGGGTTTGTTCTGCGGTTGCTTTTTTTTTTTTTAAGGCAAACAGGATTTTTTTTCGTCCTGTACAAACCATGCGTGAGGACACATGGCAAAAGCATCCATCGGTCACCCTCCCCCCTGCTTCCTCGCCTGCCACAGTCTTGAGGTGTCTTCTCCTCGGTAATTAGGTTAAGTAGCTCTTGATAAGAGGAGCTACAGAGCTGGAGCATGGAGGCACCTCAGGTCGGTTAAGGTTATTAGGCTCCAGCAGCATTGCTGCAGCAGGAGCGCTTCCCTCGCTTTTGGACCCTTTTAGCAAATCCTTGTGGGGAACAGCTTGCCTTTAAAGACAGAAAATTATGTGTTAGAAGAGAAAGGGTGAGAAAGCTGCTTTCGGCGATGAGCAGACTCTCTTTCTTACTCAAATGAGAGACCGATGTTTCCTTGCAGGTCTCTCTTCTGGCTCTCCTGCCTAATACAGCTCCTTGCCTTTAATTTATGTCTTGACAAATGTTCCTTGCTGCTCTTTATGGTGCGTATATGTGTGTGTACGCTTATGTGCACATACACACAGGCACTTCAGTAACTCATTGATTGCTCCCAGTGTGTATATATATGGGAAAGAATTGTTCTAGAAGACAGGCATTCCTCTCTCCAGAAAAAAACCTTTTGAAAGGCTTATTTTAGATGGTACCGATCTCAATTTTCAAGTGAGGAGATGATAGGGAGCTCTGAGCAGAAATTGTTGCTAATGTGGTACTCGCTGATGTGCCTGCATGTAGACTTCCTCAGTGTCAGGATGCTTGTTGGCAGTTGAACAGGAAACTCTAAAATTTAGCTGTGGGCACATCAGGCTCTAGAAGAATATGCCTGGCAATTTCTTTCACTTGGAGTAGAATGAGCGTTTTACCTATCTTGCAGTAACTCTTGTCAGGCTTTGGCTCACTCATCTCAGTGGTTCCCAGTGTCAGCCAGGGCAGTGTGAGAGAAGGCATTGCAGAATTGTGCAACCAGAATAAAACGATGTCCAGCGATTTCAACTCCTTCCTTATTCCACAGCCTGTATCCAAGCAGGACATTCACACACAGCCTTGCAGCTGCCTGAAGGGGGACATGTTTGCTTTGAGTGTAAATGTATTCCCAAGATGTTAGCATGGAGCAAAAGAATCTGAGATGTTAGCATGTTCCCAAGATGTTAGCATGGAGCAAAAAGGTCTGAAATCTTACTCAGATAGTGGTGGCTACAACCTTAGGGTCCTACAGTAAAGCCAGTGAAAATACACAGCTACAGCATTTGTACTGGGAGCACAGTCTCTACTGGACTAGAACATCAGAAGCTTAGTGAGAGCACAAACCCGGGGCAGAAAAGGCTGGTATGCCTTAGGGGCACCTCATAAAATACCCTGACACTTTCTGCAGCTGACCAGTGAGCTGCAATAATATTATATCAGGACTTGAGAATTTTCGTGCTGGCACCTCTGCCCTCTCATTTTGACCACTAAATGAGATTACAAGTTCATTCATGAATTTCAATGATGAAGCCAACCACCTTGTTTCAGGGAGGTTACAGTGAATTAGATTAGGAGAAGGACAAGGTAATATGAAAAGAGAGGCTTACAGTTAATTAAGTGAACAAGGAACTTAAAAAAGGAAGGTTATGGGAGGTTGGTGTTTAAACGGCAATAGGTCATGACTACTGCTGCAGCACCATGCTTTAGGTTTTACACTCAGGAGAGGCAACCTCAGCTAGCATCTTTAGTGTGACCACACTGAGCCTACCTATTTGTCCAAGACGTGGAACTGGCTGGCCAAGGGCATTTTATAGTAGACATGCACTGGAGTTGACAAGAGGAATATTGAGCCATGTGGTGGAGAAGCTTGGGTGAGGGTGGTGGCTTTAAGTTCAAGAGGTGGCTGTGTGAAGGTATTTTCTGGACTGAAAATACTGAACAACACTGTCATATTGGTGCAGCTCGATGTATGAGTAAATAGATTTATTTATTTATTTATTATTTGCTTGTGTATGAGCATGTTCATCAGCAAAGCACTGGGAGGAGGGAATGAGTGCAACAAGCTGTCCCATAGAGAGTAAAATACTTGCATTTCATTGAAAATCATGGACTGTAAACGCATCAGTTGCTTTCATAGCCAAGGTTTTTTGAAAAACTTTAGCTTTTTGTATGTCTCAGAAATGAACATGAAAAGTCTCTGCACACTTTAGTTAAAATTCATAAGGGTTAAAGCACGTGGGCAAGCAAGAGGATAAACAAAGAGAAGTGGGTAATGAAAATGAAAAAACGAGGGGGTGGAGCAAAGGATAAAAGACAGGTCAAGTGTTGGAGTTGGTTTCATAACAAAACTCCAGTTTCTGGAATAATGAGCTAATACTGAGGTCTGCATTTTCCAGGAGCTTCTGTCTCTCTTTGTTTGGAAACATTTAGATATGATGTGGCATAATCATGAAAATGTTTATAAATCCAGAGCTTCATAAATGTGCAGGAGATGTAAATCATTTGTCATCTGCTATTTGCTAGTCTCTTATAAAAATGTCAATCATCCAAGCAGGGTTTGGCTAGGGTAGTCAAATTTAAATAGAAAATACTGAATAGGGACTAAATCAGGAACTGACAGCCAAGACAATCTGCTTTCCTTGAACACATGCTTTTTCTTAAGAGAAGCCAGGACGACCTAATGTCTGGGTGTTACAGACCTCAGTTATATGGGCAAGAGGCCTTACTTGACTTAAATCCGGTTTACTATCCCTTGAAGTGCATCTGGTGCTGATGCCTTGGTTGACTACTGCTTTGGCCCCTTTCCTTGAAGTGCACCTGGGCAATTGTAAAATGCTCTTTAGGGAGAAAAAGGCAAAACAGCAGTTCACTAATCTCATGGGTGTACACAGAGTGACACAACACGCACCCCTCTCCCTCCCTGCCTTCATTTCTTGTGTCATGCTTTTTGCAGAAATTCTCCTTTGAAAAAGAAAGCATGCAGGGTTTTTTCTTCCCTGCCTGTGCGTTTGAAGCCGGTGACAAAGTCAGGACACCCCTCTGCTTGGAGCACATCAAACTTGCCCCATCATGGCATAGGGCAGGGGCAGATGGTGAGAGTCATGTGGAAGGTCTCAAGAGGCTCTCTGCTTTATTGCAGACAAAAAGTAGGACGGCTTAATGTGGATTCCCGCAGCAACACTTGCAACAACACTTGCAAAGCCCTGTACCCTCATGCAGCCAAGCTAAATTTACATGACAATCTTACACCGTGGAAGTATATTAGCAATAATTGCTGTTAAATGAGACAGGAGTATTTAAAGATAATATTTTTTTCAAAATACTTTTTTTTTGAGAGGAAAAAACCCCATGCACTTTAGAGTGGTATAAGAACTTGTTGAGTATGGATAAATACTCACAATAATATGATAACAGGTTCATCTGTGATAGAGCTATCCTCAGTTCCCTGGCTGCAAACCACTATGTGTTTAGGACTCTGAGGGGCAGGCTTAGTTAGTACTGACTAGCTGATGCTCTCTATTCAAGGATACACCATTGATAGACTTACATGAAGTATTGTGATAAAAAGTACGGTAGACAAAAAAACCCTCTACAGCACACTTCCTATCCTCCTACCTCCTCCAGTGGATATTTTTGAGAATTGTTACTGACAGGAAAACTCCAAACATAATAATTTTCATTTTGCACTGATTTTTTTTCCCCCCTCTGCTTATCTGGAAAAACGCAAAAAGTTCTTCTTCCTCTTTTAAGATTATTATTAGTTTCTTTTAGCATCACAGTTACACTCATACATCAGGACCACAGCACATTAGATTTGGAGTTCCTTCACTCCAACAGTGTGATCCAAGCTACAAAGAACAACAGACTATGCTCAGAGAACACATATGGTAAGAGCTTTTTAGAAGCTAAGTTGCCTCATCCATGCTAGCTTGGAGAACTTCAGAATATTTTGACTGGCCAAAATAGGAAGAACAACAACTAATAATCTTCTTCTCTTGGATGGTCAACTTACTGTGTTTAGGAATGAGTAAAATGAACCAACCAACCAACCAAAATCCAACAAAGTTCTAGCTTTCCTTTCCTCAGCATCATCTTTGGACTTCTGCCTGAATCCTTCTAGTCTGGCTAACTCCTGCTGGCACTCCAGGAAACACTCACCCACATGGTGTCTGCATTGCTGCTGACAGAGTGGTGAGATAAGATATGCACCAATATTCCTGAGAGATTATTTTGTTCCATTGCTGTTTAATACTGTGAACAAGCACCGTTGAATTCTTATATGAGAAATAATGAAATAAAAGTGACATTTGCCAGTTAATTTTTGAAGGAGTTTCTTCATGATAAAAACAAAACTACCCAGTTGTGGGTGTTTGTAAACAGGAAGGTAGACCACTTTCATTTGTCATTTTTGAGTGATCAGATGTGTGGTAGCTGGAGCATTAGAAGCGCAGAAGCCTAAGCCATTTGGTCACAGGAAATAAGATCACCTTATCTATTCCCCTACCTCACCCAGGTTACAATGTCATTCCTAGCAGATAGTTCACTCATGGATCCTTAAAGTCCTGATTGTGAGACTTCATGGCTGCTTCAGGTGAGGCAACCTCTTCAAATCCTTCATGATCCCCACAGTTATTCCACCAGCCAGAGAGGACAGGAAATGGTTTTCTCATGCCACAAATGTTCAGAGGATGTGGTGGGCTGGACCCAGCCAAACATACAGCCAGCAACTTGCTCACTGTCCCCAGCAGGAAGATGAGAGGATAAGAAGGAGAGTGAGAAAATGTGTGGGTTGAGGTAAAGACAAACAAACCATAGAATCACAGAATTGTAGAATGTTTTGGGTTGGAAGGGACCTTCAAAGGTCATCTAGTCCAACCTCCCTGCAATGTGCAGGGATATCTTCAACTAGATCAGGTTGCTCAAAGCCTTGTCCAGCCTCACTTTGAAAGTTTCTAGGGATGGGGGTTCTGGGCAACCTGTGCCAGTGTTTCAGCACTCTCATTATAAAAAAATTCTTTATATCTAGTTCAAATCTACCCTATTTTTGCTGCAAAAGATCCTGCTAAAAAGATTGTCCCCATCTTTCTTATAGGCCCTCTTTATGTATTGAAAGGATTTTTTTCTTTTTTGTCGTTGTTGTTGCCTGCAATGACTGTTAGGGGCAAAACAGACAGGGCTTGGGGAATTAATGTGTTGCCAATCAGCATAAACATTTAATTGCTGATTCAGGTATTGGAAAACAAAGAAGACAAACTCTTCAATACTTAAGGAAAAGACTTTTCCTCTGCCTTTCCAAGGCTCAGCTTCACTTCAGACATCCCTCCCCTTCCTGTTCTCCACTGCACTTGTTATCACTGCAGGTTGCAATCCCTCCCGTTGGTGGTGATGGGCAGTACAGGGTCCTGGGATCAGGGCACAACGGGTTCTTTCTGCCACTCATTGTTTCTTACTTTCTCTCTCTCTCTTTTTTTTTTTTTTTCCCTGATCCCCCCCTTCTCACTCATTTTCTGTCTCTGACATTGGTCCTCCAAGGGCTGCAATCTTTTTGAAGGAGTACCTGCTCTGGCATGGGTTATCCATGTACCACAGTTCCTTTGGGGGTGGGGGTGGGGGGGTGGAATTACCAGCTCTTCGAGATATGCCTCATACTTCTCTGGCCTTTTTTTCCCTCTTTTTCAGTTTTTACTGCCCTTTATTAAATGTTTTCATAGAAACGTCAGACTCCTCTGGTCAGTTGAGAGGTGACACCATCTTGTCTGAGGGGCTCAGCTGTGCCCTGCAGTGGATGAGCTGGATCCACCTAGTACTGGGGGTAGACCTTGGCCTCTCCTCACAGAGGCTGCTCCTGCAGCCCTGTAATGCCAACAGCTTGCCACACACACCCAAGACAAGAGATTTCAACCATTTTTTACTTCATGTCTGAATGAAATAGACTTTAATATTTTTGTACTCAGGAAATCAGAAAGTGAGACTCTCTCACACCGAAATGGCCAAGAAGAGGTTGGATATCATCACAGAGCAGAGATGCTCACCTGAGTGTTTGAATTCTCAAAAAGTATCTTAGCCTGCAAACTTTCTAAGCATGGGTAAGTGGAGTGGAAAAAGGTGGTGGAGATAGGAGTGGTTTTCTTCTTTTGATTGTGAGTCAATATTTAACAAAAACCAAGGCAGCTCTGTTGAAAACTCCTGATCCATTTTCTAACTAAGAATGGTTTTGGAGGAATCCCCACAGCAACTCCCATAGGGAAAGGTTGCTGATCTACCTCCATTACTGAAGGATAGGGTAAGTGAGCTCCATCATGAAACAGGAGTGCCTCTTCAGCCTCAGTGTCCACCTACAAGCAATAGGGATGATGGTAATCATTTTATTAAGGCTTTTCAGGGTGATTGAATGATTTTGATTTGCATTTCTTCGCTAGAAGGGTGAAGAATAGCCTTACTCCATGAGGGCATGTTTCTGCTGACCTATTCCACTCAAGGAATATATTTGGATCCTTAGCTAGTGTAAATTGATGTAGGTCCACATTTCTATGAAAACATGAAGTGTGGACCTATGTATGAGGCAAAGAGGAGGAATTAATCCTGAAATAAAATTGTTTTAAAGGCTCTTATCTAAATTCTCATCTAAACCCATATGAAATTTGTTTGACATAAGTACTCTGATTTCACTGGAGCTGCTACAGTAAAAGGACCTCAGAGTCTAGCATCTTGCACTTCTAGGTAGAAGTGGCAGATTACATGTATTGTAAAGATGGATGTAGCAAATGCACATCCATTTCAGTCCCCAGGATAATATATTTCTCCTGGGAAAGCAATGCAATATTAAGAAAGTATGATTTTTATAAGCCTATAATTACATTTTTCCACAGTTGTATTTCCCCAGGGTTGAATGCATATTTATTGGATTACCGAAGTAATCCAGAGCAATGTCACACTGTTACAGGATATATTCCAGGTGGCCAAGGCTACTTCAGCAGAGGGAACTGCTTGATTGTCTGTTTTATTTCAATCCCTGGAAACTATAGTCCAAATACCAATGTTTCTATTTCCCTCTAGTTGTGTGTGTCCTCTCTGTGATATCATAAGCAAACTTTACAAAGACTCTGCCATTTTGTGAAAAGAAATCTCAAAAGTGTCAGAAGTTTGACAGTGAATCCTTTATGGCTTAAAAGCCTTCACAAATTCGTCATGAAATTCTAGGAAATATGGAATCAATATTTTTATCTTCTCCCTCTAAGTCTTATAATGTTTATGTGCATTCATCTCAACTTCTGACACACTCTACCTTGGTTTTCTTCCTTTAAGTCTCTTTCTTATCTACGCCAGTGGTTTGATATCAATATAGAGAATGAAATCCAAGGGACACATTTTGAAAACTCACAAAATGTTAAATCACTGCAATATTCCAACACCGTACCTGTGAAAGAGCATCTTTATCTTTGGAGCTGGAAAGCTGCATCACTCAGCAGCATGCCCTGCAATACTCAGGATGTTGTAAAGAATTAAATCTGCCTCTCTAGAGTGCTTAAACCACAACTCTATCCTTACTACCATACATTTCTCTGAAATTTTAAGTTGTAGTCATCCACAGAGTACCCCACCGCTTCAAATTAATTTCTATATAGATCGGTGGCAGAATTGCAGCTGGGATGGTCTAAAATTGTCAGCAAGAGCAGGTTTATGGAGAAGGAAGGTATGCTCAGGTGGGTGACTGCTTGCCAATTTTTACCCCATTTGCATTAGTTAGTCTAAAAAAAGATATAGATGCAATCTACATATAGTCCTTCTTTTTTGTGTTGCATATATAGAGTGTACTTTTTACTAACACCTGAGAGCTTGATATTCCTTCATAACACCAATCCTTGCCTCACCTCCATGAGGACAGAGGTTATTATTGCTGTATTTATGTTGCTATCTTACTGCCATAGAAATCCACAGGAACTACACCCTCCCATCATCAGTGGTGGGGTCTGCCCTGGCCAAGTCCTTGAGTGTGACCAGGTGCTGCCCTTGGCCCTGTGCCCTGTGCAGAGGCCATGGCTGGGCCAGGACCAGCCACTGATGGATATTGCAGGGCTGTGCTCTGGTGCTTGCTGACCCCTTCTGAGGATCGGGGTCTGCATGGATCCACTCATAGTTGCACAGCAAATCCGCAGCACCGTACCTGGTCACTTCTACTGCATGTGTGCTCATGCACTACTGTGCATGCACCTTCCTGACACATTTCTTTGTCTCAGCTGAGCTCAGTCCCAAGAGCTCTTGGTGGGAGTTAGCTTTATCTCACAGGTATCTGTTCAGATGTAATTTTAATATAAATTATAATAAAAAATTAAAATAATATATAATTTGTATATAACTTGGTATTAAGGGACAGGTGATGCACTGGTGCTCAGTTGTTTGTATTAAAGACTAATATAATCCAGAAATGAAGCTGGTCTATCTACAGATTTTACAAGCATGATACTATACCATTCATAAACATTGTATACCACCCATTTTCTTTTCTTTCTGTGTACAAGGATAAGTAACTGTATCACATATAGGGTAGGAGAGAATCAAATCCTCTGCAGTAAGAGGAGACCCAGTTCTCAAGACTTACTTCTCTTTCAAGGAGAAGAATTCTTTTTAGTAGTGATAGTGAAATGTTTCACTTAAAATTGGATCTTTCAATTTAAAACAAAGGTTTAAGTACTTAAATTCTAGTAATCTCTTATATTATTGACTTGTATACGACTCCAAGTTATGAACAGTGCAAAGAAGGCTCTAGAAAGCTCTAGAAAGAGAAAGGTGAAAGGTAGTGACCATCACAGATTTAAAGACATTCTGCAACAGAAAGTTGTTTCAGGACAGAAGCTAACAGGAATGCGAGGGGAGGGGAGGCAGGAGAAGGAGAGGAAAGAGGCAGCCTGTGAATGATTTATGGGCAGTCATTTGGCACCATGCAAATACTGCAGATGTGGCTTTGCAGCTTGGGTGTGAGAGTATCACAAGAGAGGCAATGGAAGCACTGAACTTGTGTAGTAAGAGTGGACCAGCTGCTTTTCAGATCCAGAGAACTGCTGAGGGTGGAGGTCCTGTGGAGGTGCACCAGCCACTTAGGGCTTCAAAGTACTAAGAACTCATGCAAAATCCAGAGTGAAACTGAGAGCGATGTAGCTTGCCATCTGTATGTATAATGATATATGTGATCCTGTCATTTGGTGTGTTGGATTTGTTTAAATATTAGTGTCCCATCATATGCCAAGACACTGTGAGAGCATGGGCTTGCTTCTTTTGCTGCCTGTGTTGCTTTTAGGTAATCAGGAATAATGAGAAGCTGACCCAGTGAAACATCATTGGTCTGCACTGACCCACAGGATAAAACTCAAATCATCAGCCTTCTCTTCCAGGAAGTCCTTTTGTTGCGGTGCAACCTCTGTTTTCAGAATAGAGAAGCCTACAGGAGATCCCAAAAGATGGTGGGGTGGTGGGATATCAGGAGCAGTAATAAAGTGAGTGATGTTCTTCATATGTTCTTCCTTCTTCCTTTTGCCACTCTGAAACACAAAAGAAATTGAATTGCATACAAGAGAAGTTGAAGATTACACAAGTCTAGTAAAAACGAAATGAATGTGATAACAGGAAGTTATATTTCTCTGCGGTAGTCAGAAGGATATGGAATAAATCAGGCATGGTAGTTAAAGGATGTTTTCTATTATTTCATGTGTTTTACGAACTGGACATGGTCAAAAATAATCAAGCTTAACTTGCTTTATTTTCAAGAAGAGAAGATCATTGGGCTGAAGACAAAAATGGCTTTTCATAGATATTTGGTAGGTCACCACTTGAGAATATACAAAAAGCATAGCTGAGGCACATTGGGTGGATCATGACCACATGGAGCAAAGCCCCAAGCCATGGGCTCTGTCACTGCCCCGCTTGAACCTTGATGAGTGCGGGTTCTGGAGGATCTCTGACAGCCTGTATCTCTGAAGTCTGGGTGTATGTGCTAGCCATGCTGCAACATTCACATAGGTGACCACAGTCACAATAAACAAGTTCTTGTAAATTTCTGCAAGTTTCTGCTCCATAAGAAGGAGAGCAAACCCCAATTTATTACATAAAATCTCCTCAGAATGTATCAAGCACAGTGATTGTGAGCGATACACACAATTTGACCTTGAAACTGCCACCACATCCTCTGACTACAGCATACTCCTGGCAGCTAGCTGCAGGGGGACCTGAAGCTTTCCTACAGTGGGACCAACATCTTTAGCATGTTGCAGATGCTCACATAACACACTGATAAGGTTCATCTCATTATCATTGAAGTGTCAACAGTAAATGCATATGCTCCTGGTGCCAAAAGGATGCTCAGCTGAATTTCCTATCTCTCATTTGAATGGCTGCACTTGTATTCTAAGATGCAAACCTAGTGTCAGGTTGTAAAAAGTCAGCTGCCTTCGAAATGAAAGGAGAGTGGCAGTTTGTGTTACTGATCAAAGTAGAATGGCAGACTGGAAGGGAAGCTAGCCCCTTGCCCACTACAGCAGTAAATGGCCTTGGAGACAGATAAAACAAATCTTACAAAAGGTTCCTGTGAGTCTGTGCTTGTACATAACAGAAGAGGAAACGTGATACAGATCCAACTTCATGACGTAACACAGTGATATCCCCATGAAGCAGTCATCTCCAAATCTCCACTTCAACCAGTGCAAAGCTACATGTGAAGTGCTCGAAGTGCTCTGTAATGCAAATTATTACTATGTTTTGTGAGATCTTCCCTTTTCAGCCAGGGAAGTCAAAGCTGAATGAATCATGAACAAAACCTGGAAATTCCCCAAGTATATGCATCATCACCACCAGACCCAGTCACAAACCATCTGGATACTGTTGATGATTAACTGTCTGTGGTCAGGAAGCGCTGTCCTAGAGTCAGCTGCAAGTGTACCTTTGATAAGACCTTCTGGCTCTGAAAGCCAGAATCTTAGGAAAGATGGATCCAAGAAAGATAGAAAGATGGAAGGATTTAGACACTAGCAAAGTGAAGGTGGAGGGCAGGATTGTTGTCTCTAACACATAGAGGAAGGAAAATGGAAAAGAGCCATTTAAGCTGAAGAGCAATGCAGGCATGAGGACAAATAGGTCTTTGCAATCCATAGCTATGGTTAGACCAAGAACAGGAAGATATCTAATTTCCTTTGCTTCTCTGCTGTCAGTCACTGTGATACCCTGGGAAGGTCATTACAGGGTGTGTTACCTATAACTGTGATGGGCTGTGCTGCCCGTTGCTACTAATTCTTTGCTGTGTGTCAAAATGTTTCAGCATTTACATTTGAAAAAGCTGGTGACTGAAAAAATGACACAGACTTCTGAGCTTCTACATGAGAACTGTGACTGTCTGAGGTATGGCTGGGTCTTGCAACAAAGGCCAGAAGTTCTAGTTTGAAGCACTGCATATGCTTATGAGACCATACTCATTTTGACCATGTGCTGCTGAGGTGTCAAGACAGTGTCAGGACAGAAGCAAAATGATTGTCTGCTGTTTCCACGAATCTATGTTTAGAGGAACAGGAAAGTAGTTCAAGAAAGTGAAAGAAGATATCAAGCAATTACACTCCAAAGCATGGTCAGCACATTGGTTTGTGTAACGTCTCACAGGACAGCTGGACAAACGTCCATCCTATTAATCAGACTGCAGTTGCTGGTTCTTGCTCCTATGTGTGTTTTGAGCAAGGGCAATCAGTAGCTTAGAATCTCACCTTGGCAGGTAAAGGGCAGTCTGTGAATTTAAGCCTGGGAAACTTGAATAAGATTGTTTCTGCTCTGCAATTCTGACTGAAAACAAAGGGGTGTTTCAGCTTGGTCTGAAAGTGTCTGTAAGCTATGGGGCATTCAGTGTTACAGTGAGGCTACAAAAACACCTTCCAGCAAACAATTGCCATTTCAGGGGAAAGCATTTGAATGAGACAAGTCTGAACTATTTCATTCATGGAATACTTGCTGATTGATGAACAGCAAGCGTGCAGCAACAGGCATCGGTGGCATGATCACAACCTTCTCCTCCACTATCTCCTGCTGACACACCAAGCTGTAAATGACACTCCTGTGCCTGTGAGTTGTCCCTACCAGCCTGTGTCAGAAACAGCTGCCTCAGGAACGACATGGCTATTCACCTGTGCAAAGTCCCACAAGCAGAAGATTGCCTTGCCCATGAGTGCCATTGCCAACCCTGGTTGTCCTTGCCGAATAATCATGTGTGTGCAGATAGTGAGGGCAACTGGCTGTGTGACACTGCACAATAGTCACTGGCAGGCTCAGAAGGCTTTGGAAGCAGCACATTTTCGCAGGAAACTCTATTTTGCTTTCCACAGGCTGTTTGGACAAAAATAGAATCAACTTATGGCCTCCACTTTTTCCCCCACAGCTAGGAGAAGCAGCAGCAGGCTTCCTAGAAGAGCTAACTGGTTTCATGCAGTCTCCAAATGTCACAACTCCTAGGATGAAACAGGGAGGTTGCTTTCCTCTCCTACTATATGCCTTTATTAATGTAAAGAGGAGAGATATTCAGCACTTTAGCCTAGAAAAGAGGAGTCCCTAACCTGGACTACTCTAATGTGTGGAGTTTCTTTTTAAGAGCCTATACAGCCATAAAGTTTGAGTCAAAGAACACTATTGACTTTGAACACCACTGAACAAGGCTCTTAAAAGAATTATACAAATTCTTAAAATAAAAATACCCAGTTGTCTTCCTTTAGTATTGGATGATGTCCAAGTACCTTCCCTCCTTTTCTCTGCTCAGTCAGTTTAATGAATCTGCCAAAAATAAGTTTGTGCATTGGTGTACAAAAAGCAAAATCAACTGCCTGATAACAAAAATCCAAATCCAAATGGATGGTAAAGTTGTAGCTGTAAAAATTTAACAGAGAAAATTTATAAAAGCCCCAAAACAGGAAGGTGTAACTGTAGCTCTCAATTCTTCAGCAGGGGAATCCAAGCTGGATGCAAGTGCTGGAGTGTGAATTGCCTTCAGGCCTTGCTATGAGCAATATACTGGTTGAAAAGGAAGAGCGTGGTATCTGTTTGACAACGTTAGGAGATACGTACATCCAGGCTGAGGTGGGGAAAGCATGCAGGTGGCTAAACCCAGCTGCAGAAACATCAGCAGTAAGCTGCAGTAACCCAGGAGCTCCCATTTATGCTGCAGTGGGACTCCATGTGAGTTACACCAACAACAGTGTGTGATGTTGCAGCAGTAACGGCACAAAAAACAAGCTCCTTACTAAAGTTTGTGGTCCATATGTGACACGTCCCATGGTAAAAGTAAAGGAAATATATGCTTATAGATTCTGTATGGAGTCAAAGTACCTGTGAGCCCAAAAAGCTGCCCATCTGTAAGAGTAAATTTAATAAATCATACTACCTCTCCCTACCAACCTTGCCTTTTTTGCATCCTCAGACTTCTGTCACAGTTAAAGCAACACCCCTACCAGCAATAACTGGTCACCTTTAAACAATATAGGCGTATAAATAGTTTAGGATCTTTCTATGAATTTTATTCTCTTTCTGTACTATCAGTAGCACATGTCATTCAGCACAGCTTAATTTCCCTTTTCAATCCCATTTAAGAAGTGATGTATATGACAAATATGGATTTCCATGTCCTTGAAGTAAACAATGTGTAAATGTCTAATAAATGGGGAACTATTCTCTCTTCATCAATACCGGTCTGGAAAGAGCCAGTGTAGTACCCTCCCCTCTTGACCTTATTTCCCTAAACTTTTCTCCAAATTCTCTGCATATTCATTTCCTAAATGGTGATATGTAAGAAAATGGGACATGTCCATGAAACTTCCAGTTTACAAACCCAAACAAAGCAAGATTCTGCTTTCCTTCAGGCAGAACAAAATTTTTATTGTTTCCCTTCCCAAATTTTCTCCATTAAAGAGGCGTTTCAAAGGAAACACATATCGAAAGAGATTTTGGTAGAAAGTCTTGATAGAAAAAAGTGTTTAGAGAGTTTTCTGACTAAACCACAAACAGGTGACAAATGAAAAGAGAAGGCAACATTCCAGTAATTTACAGAATAGAAACAAAATCTCTCTAGTTGAGAGATGGGCTATGCTTTCATGGAAGGTGTAACGCAGTAATTTAAAAAATAATGAACAATTGTGGAGGGGTTGGTACTGGTCTCTTCTCACAGGTAATTAGCAACAGTACAAGAGGGAATGGCTTCAACAGGGTAGGTTTAGACTGGACATTAGGAAAAAAATTTTTGCAGAAAGAGTAGTCAGATACTGGAATGGGCTGCCCAGGGAGGTGGTTGAATCATCATCCCTGAATGTGTTTAAAGGTTGTTTAGATGTGGTGTTGGGGGATACGGTTTAGCAGTGAACTTTGTAGGGTTGATGGTTGGACTTGATAATCCCAAGGGTCTTTTCCAACCTAAACGATTCTATGATTCTATGATTCTATGACTTTTATTAATGATCTCCACTGCCCAGATGATTCTAGCAGCAAATAACCTGAGGAGGAAAACGCCAGTTAAGGGTTGATGTTTCTGCTTCTGAAACAGAACAGGACCATCTGCAGTCTTTAAATTACACATATGCAGGGGAGCTTTCCTGTATGCAGTGAGGATGCAACCGCTTGCAACGATTCAGATCAAAACACTCCATAATCACAAACAGTTCCAATAGTGACTTCATTTTTCAAGCACAGCTCCAGAAACCCTGAATGACAAAACAACAGTGGAGGGAACAACGAGGCAGAGAGGCAAATTGCGTAAAAAGCACCAAATGAGAAGAGGAAAATAAATAAGTGAATAAAAATAAATAATAATTTATTATTAAGCTGCTGTTCCTCCCGGGGAGCATTTTTGGTGCGCTTTTGCCCCCTGCTGTCCAACTGCTCGCACCTAGCCCTGCACACTGCCTGACAGTTGAGGAATAAAGTTCTCTGAATACTTCACCAAAAAAGCAAGCAACCAAAAAAAACCCCAAGCAGAAATATCTGGTGTGAAACGTCACCGTGTCTTTAGTCAGAGCAGTCGGGCTCAAACCTTAAGAATCGGATTAACTGGTAAGAAGTGGCATACCAAAATGGATGCAGGGTGTTGCTTGCTTCTGTTTGACATCGGGTGATTTATCTAGCCTTTTGTGAAATGTAATGTGATGGCCTTAGTGATAGCATGTCTTTACAGCAGAAATGTGCTGCATTAAAAAAAAAAAAAAGGTTTCAAGGTGTAGTGGCTTGTCAGTGTGTGGCATCCGTATCAGGACTTACTTTTACAAGGGAAATGCGCAACTTTGTAAACACCTTGTAAAGAGAGTAATTATTAGGCTCATCTCATCTGACAAAAAAAAAAAAAAAAAATTATTCATCAAAATGGAAAGCTGCTGACATCATTGTTTTGTCCTTATTATACACAGAAACATATTTATACATTGAGTAACAGATGTTCAGGACTTAATTCACTGCTTCACCCACCTTTGCCTTTGCTAATGGGACTGGCTTCTATTGTTTTTGTTTGCCTACTTTCAGCAAGCCCCCTGCAGGTGGTACAAACAAGGGCATAAGGAACTCCTTGTGGGGACCAGCTCTGTTGCTGCTGCAAGATATAACATCAAGGTCTGATTATCCCAGGAATTTTCTTGGAATCTAACAGGGGACAAACTATTAGACAGCTTTGCTTTTCTAGATGGATTTGATTTTTATTTTAAAGTGGTATGTCTAGATGATGTAGTTTTCCATATGAGGCTCTCCAAAAGCAAAACTTCAGTTTCTCCAGACTGCTCACCAGTTTGCTAGTACACTTTCAAGCCTTGTGTTCTGCATGACCTTGACAGGAAAACTTTTGTCCCACACTTCCAGAAAAAAAAAATCGTTTGATCTTTAAGAGATTTAAGCTCCTTGTCTCTTTTCCACTCACCTTTCTAGCCATGATCAAGTTGTTTATAAATTACTCACCCTGAGTTTTAAAGGCATTTAATTCTCCTTCTCAGATGGTTTGGGCTGCTCTGTTAAAACAACCTGTCCTTGCAAACTTTGTCTCTTTTACATCAAACCTTAGGGCTTTCTACAGCTTCACTTTGCTAACTGGGCATCCCTCAGTACAAATTTGACCTCTCACCACAATCATCCCCTCAGCAGCCCAGGCAGGAACATGTGCCATGGATTCACAGGGAATTTATCTCTTCCTTTCCAAAGCAAAGCAGAATTTACTCACCACTCACCTGACACGAAACCAGCTCTTTCTAGGCTTCCTGAGACCCCTCTGGAAATGAGGAGGAAAAGCCATGGGGTGCAGTCCCCTGGGCAGGTGGCTGAGCCAACCACCCTTCTTGCTTGCTGGGACCCCTAACCAAAAATGAACTAACCCCACCCCTCCACCTCCTGACCATTCCCTCCAGCTTGCAGGAAGAGGTTTTGCGGGCAGAGGGGCACAGCAGGTGCCTGGGGCAATTAGGGGAGGGATTGGAGCTGTGAGAAGCTGAGTTGGTGACCCAGTTGGAAAATTAATGTGTCAAATCCAGGAAGCGTGGAGTGAACCGAAAATGAAATGGGAAACCATTACCTGATGGACTGAAGGTGTTGAGCAGCAATGAGAGGACTCGTGCGTGGTGTGGATGGTGTGCAGAATATGCGGGATGCTGGTGTGGCAACAAGTCCTGAGCTTGGGGTGACAGTATTTTAACAGTTTGACCATGCATTCCTGCACAATTTACCTAATTACTCTGTGTTATTTTTGTCTCCTGCCTGTGGAATGACGTTGCTACTGTATGGAAAGCCTAGATTGCAAAAAAAAAGAGAGAGAAGATATGCAGACCTATCTGCTGCCTGGAATAGATCAAATGTGGGAGAAAATAATGTTAGAGAAGCGTGAGGGAGGGTTACTTGCCTTACAGGGAGCTGAAAGGGGGGCATCAGCACAGCAGGCAAATACTCTCCCTGGTGTCCATGCATTTGCCATTTGAATTTTAAAGGTGCAGGTAGTTTTTGAAGGACATGAGGAGGAAATGAGAGGGAAGAGCTTTAGATTCCAGTGAAATACTGTTTCAACTTCAGCTGTTTAGGAAAGAATAAATTTAGGGTAAAACCAAATACAACGTACATCTTTTTGTTGACAATCTTGTAATGCAGCTTTACTGTAAGGCTGAAGGAAAATTATTCTGAAGTGCTCAGGCTTTATAGTTATTTTTTACAACTACAGATGTTTGAGAGGCTCTTTGGCTATTCCACATCTGATCTGTGTGGGGAGAGATCTGAACATGTTAAGCATTAAAAAAAGTTTAGAATTTAGATCTAGTTTAGAGTCCATGGTCTGAGCTTTCAGAAAACGACTGCCAAGAGGGTGAATGCAAAATTGTGCTGAATCACCTCCGAGAAAGCCAATCTTCTTGAGTTTCCCTGA
The DNA here is from genome assembly GCA_013389965.1 of Todus mexicanus. Classification (NCBI taxonomy): domain Eukaryota; kingdom Metazoa; phylum Chordata; class Aves; order Coraciiformes; family Todidae; genus Todus; species Todus mexicanus. The sequence goes on from WEIS01058120.1 coordinate 31,352, forward strand.
AGCTCAGTCCTAATGTTGGATGCATTGCATACCATGTGGCCTGGATACACACCATATCAGTCCTAGGATCCTCATGTTATATGGATAACTTCGGGTGTCTGACGGTTTTGACTGTAGTGCAAAATGCATGAGGAAACTAGGACAGAGAAGATCAAAGGAACAGGGGGACAAGAATGTCCTGGACATTGAGCAGGGGAGCAGCTGCCCACTACAACTGGCTTCACAAGGAAATGCATGGGAGGCCTGAAAATTAACATTTCAGAAAAAATCCTATGAGGTTTTTATATGAACAAAAAAGGAAAACAGCAGCAACAGAAACATTGGTGTCATAAAATGAAGGAATATGTGCAATGCCACTTCCACTAATGGCATCTTTCAACTGATAATGATCTCCAAATGCCAGTAAAAGAGGTTGTTCCATGGGAAAGTGCAATAAGATCTGAGGGACTCTATTAAGGTGGAAATCTGATGGGAAAAATGCAACACTAGTCCTTCAACACACCATTAAATGTGCCAAGCATTGAAGGAAGAAAAGGCACAAAAGCAACATCTGTTTAAAAAAAAAAAAGAAAAAAAAAAGAAAAAAAAAGAGAAAAAAACCTAACCCCAAAAGACTCAGGAACAGAATATGCAGAAAGCAGAGACGTGACCAAAACAGCTGAGAAGAAGCACTACGAACGAGACTTGGTTGCTCTGGAAACTGAGATAAATTTGAAACATGGATCCAGGAACCCAAAAGATGCTGAAGCTGCTAGAGATTAATAGATGAGCAAAGGCAGCATCTCAGATGCATCAAACACTTTCCTATCAAAAGCATGATCACCAAACCTGGGACAAAAGCAGAGACAACAGGACACACCTGCTTGGCCTCCTCATCAGTAAGCATGCATTGGAAACCACAGGTGTGGAGAATGATGGTTGCATGGGTCTAGTTGCTAATGGGAGGGGCTGAAGGGTGAAATGCAAATCTCTCTTTGGTATTTGCAAAATTATCCAGGTTGGCCTGGATAAATAAAAACTCTGCGTGGAAAAACAACGTTGTCAAGATGGTTATTCTTAATTTATTTTTCCTGCCTCAATATAACAAATACTCTCCTGGATTTAAATGACAAACCTTTTCATCTTTAATCCTGTTTCTGATGGTGGTCTACACCAGCTAAAAGTGAGAGTGAAGCCAGAGAGGATAATGGTGAGAGGATATTAATTCAAATGCTAAGAAATGGAACCTGGATACAGAATTCATAATGAGTCTATCTGAAAAATGTGCTGCAGCATCAGAAACTGCCATCATCAAATAATTGCAGACTCTGTTCTGGATCTTCAGATGCAGAGGCGGAGACAGAGTAGATGGTCTTCCTTCCCTCCTTCCTTAAATTGGTTATTTCCACCGAGGAAGCTGAGTCAGCCTGTCCAGAAACATGACAGAGACTAATCACATCAAACCACTGTTAGCAAAGACAGACTATAATAAGTGACTGGGAAAACCTCAGCCCCCAAACAAAAAGCCTTTTTAGAAGACTGATGGGTTGTATACATCATCTTTCATACAAAATATCAGTTTAGTTCTGACACCTGTGTTCCTTAAACAGAGAAACAAAAATATTTCCACCCCCCCCCCAA